>JAFBJT010111218.1:10996-26308 GCA_016785325.1 Chascanopsetta lugubris
CCTCCTCGCGTGTGTGTGAGCGTTGTTTTCATGACTCACCGCTCTGAGCCGCCGTCTTCCCCGTCTTTCCTCTTGTCTTCCTCTCACACTCTCTCTGCTCTGCTCCCACCACAGGTGATGAGTGAATTCACTTTCACATGTGTGTGGGGGGGGGGGCGACTGTGGGGAGGGGAGAGAGAGGGAGGGGGGAGAGAGAGGAAAGAGAAGAAAATGATCATTTATTTTTCCAAAGCGCAAAAACAAACACTGAGATTGAAGGAAAATGAAAATGTGACGGATGAATGAAAAGTAAGAAAAGTGCATTTATCAACAAAAGCTCTCGAGTCTCGTCTTTCAGAATCAACAACTTGGGAACATTTCACTTCCAGAAAACTTCTCTTTCCTTGAAAACACATTTTCTTGTTGAATTTCTTCCGTAAAAGATCCGAGCGAATCGGCTCGTTCAGACTTCCTGCCTCTAAAAGCCCGAGTCTGTGAAACCTGATGGAGGCTTGTTTTGTTCTGCTGACAGACGGAGGAGGAGGAGGAGGAGTGAGGCAGAGTGCTCTGCCTCACTCCTCCTCCTCTCCTCTACCTGACAGTCGTCTTTGACCTCACGCTGAGACGAAGAGGAAGAGGAGGAGACGAGCCTCTTCTCTCGTTTCCCATTTCTCGCCATCGTTTCCTTTCACCTTTTCATCTCCCACTGCCACCGCCTCCTTTTACCCCAGCACCATTTAAAGCACTTTCACCCTGACACTCTCCCCCTCTCCCTCTCTCTCCCCTTTTCGGTTTCCTGTCTCCACGTCTGCAGCAGCAGCTCCAAAAAACGCCGAGATGAAAAACGAGAGCAACAAATAAAAAATAAGACACTCTCTCTCTCTCCCCCTCTCTCTCCCCCTCTGTCACTCACTTGATAACCAAGTGGCAGTGGAGAGCGGAGGCAGATTAAAGGAGGTGGAGAGCTCACAGAGGTCACTCAGGTCTCTTTGATAACAGCGAGGCCGCGCCTCCATCGTCCGACACGAACCCAAGATGAGACGCTTTCATCAGCGTCTGCTGGACACAAGAGCCCACTCAGAATCAGGGGCCTCGAATTAGAGGGCCCTCTGTGTGTGTGTGTTTGTGTGTGTAATTCTGTGCTTTTACTGTTCTAAAAGCATTTCCTTTGATCTTTGATCAGACAGGGGGAAGGAAGGAGGAATTTAATTTGAAAGGATTTCAGCTCTAAAGAATAAAACATGGCGACCTCCGGAGGAGCTGATGTTCACAGGAGATCAGCTCAGTGTCAGAAACCGAGAATCCAGTTCAACACATCGTTGATGCTTCTGTTGTTTTGATTCTTCGTGTGCACGTTCACATCGGACTTTCAGACTTTTAGAAATATGAAAGCAGGGAAAAATGTGTTGAGGTGTCCCACAGGGTTCAGTTTAAGGCCCATTGCACTTGAGCCAAACATTTTCATCCCACTTCCTGACTGAGACAGGAAGTTAAGAGGCTTGCAGTTCACAGCGTGGCCACTTGGCGCTGGCTTCTAAAAGCAAGCCAATCCCCAGAGACCCCCCTCCCCCCCCTTTTTTTTTAGATGAACCAGGAAGTAGGAGGAGTTAGGAATCTGCACAACGGAGCCTCATCTCCAGAACTCAGCAGAAACCTGTGAGTGACATCACCGACTCCAGAGTTTGGGTCCAGCTTTCCGAGAGCTAGATGAGACGATGACGAGATCAAACATGGACCCGCCCCTTTGTCAGGGCGCCGTCGGACAGGAAGTACGCAGAGCTGGCTGATTCTCAGAGCGGGAGAATGTTTTCCTGGCTGCTATTTGTTTGCTTTGCTGGGAGCAGCCGGGCTGAGGTGAGCTCCGGGGTTAACGAGCTCAGCAAAGCAAATCATTGGTACAAATGTGTCGTTAGCGCCGAGGCAGAAAGTGGAGGAGCTCTAATTGAACATGATTATAAACTTCCTCCTCCATCAATTGCGGCGGTAATGAGCAGCTCCTCAGATCGTTAGGATCACAGGGCAGGAGTGACTCTTCACACCCACTGGGAGGGAGAGGGGGAGGAGTCAAAGACACGGAGCAGACGTTACCGTGGCAACGGGGGAGATTTTAGGGGGCAGATGATGATGATGATGATGATGATGCTCAGGCGCAAAACAAGTACATTTGAACGATTATTCCATTTATAATTGATCTTATCCTTCTAGGAATGATTTCATTTTTTAAAGCAAAAAACATCATTTTAAATAAATATAGATTTGTTTCAAATCAGACTGACTCCAGGAATGTTTGCAGGTTCAAATAAAACAAATACCTGGATCGAGTGAATTCAATAGTGTCATGAAGGGACAGTTGGACTTAATCAAGAACTCACGTGTTTGTAAAAACTGTGATCTTATCTTTCATTGAGTGTTTTACTACTGGGTTTGATGAGTGTGAGGATTCTGCAGAGATACTGTTGAAAACCTTTTCAATTTTCAAAGTTATTTCGGATGTTTGAAGCCTGTGACACAGAACATGGACGTGTGTGTTCACATGTTCATTAATTAACCTGAACTCGAGAGACGAGGAGTATTTGTGAAAACACTCTGTTTCTAAACACTGACGACAGCTGCAGGATCCAAGCGCGAGAGAACCTGTCTGCATGTGACCGACTGAACGATGACACGGCAAAACGTGTGGAGTCATGACTCAGCAGAGATCAGGTCTGAGCAGGAGAGAGAGAGAGAGAGAGAGAGAGAGAGAGTGAGAGAGAGAGAGAGAGAGGTCGTCGTCATGGAGACCCAGATCATCCCACTTCCTCAGTTTGGACTCAGGTGATCCCTGAAGGACAGACGAGTTGTTGTAGGAACAACAAAGCGTGTTCGCTAAGGACACAAACACAAGGAGACAACGAGGAGGCAACGAGGAGGCAACAAGGAAACAATGAGGAGGCAATAAGGAGGCAACGAGGAGATAACGAGGAGATAACGGGGAGACAACAAGGAGAGAAGGACTATTCACTCTCTTTTAAACCGTATGTATTTGCTGTGTGCTCTTGTGTCGACAGAAAATATATAGACTTTAAAAGAGAGAGGAGAGATTGAAGATTTAACAAAAACATTAGAACGAGTCCAGTCTGAATGGATGAGATGCTCATAGGGACGTTATGACCCTTTAAGGGTTTTAAAGAGGGAGAGTCTTTTAGAAAAAACATGGACTGTCCCTTTTTAAATATGTGGTAAACACTCATGTAAACATTCATGTAAACATTCATGTAAACATTCATGTAAACATTCATGTAAACACTCATGTAAACACTCATGTAAACAGGAAATGACATCATAGTTTGTTCAAATCACAGAAAACAGGTGATTTCTACAAGTGCAGGAGGGAAGCTCCTCCTCCTCCTCTCAGTCTCTATCTGTCACACACACACACACACACACACACACACACACACACACACACACACAGCATATTCCCTCTCCCTCTCGACCTGTCTCACACACCATTACCCCTGTGAGGCGAGGAGACAACCCTGGCCGGGGGAGAGGGGGGAGGAGGCGGAGGCGGAGGAGGGGAGGGGGGGAGTGCGGCATCATGGGTAATGTCAGTAGACACATGTCAAAAGTACAGCCTGTGTCCTGAGAAAGCTGTGTGTGGTGTGACAGCGGTCCGCCCGC
This sequence comes from Chascanopsetta lugubris, assembly GCA_016785325.1. NCBI lineage: Eukaryota > Metazoa > Chordata > Actinopteri > Pleuronectiformes > Bothidae > Chascanopsetta > Chascanopsetta lugubris. Next base: position 14,639 of record JAFBJT010111218.1, read on the forward strand.
CGCTAACCCACTCTGCCCCCCCGCCGGCCGCCGGCCGCCCTGCCATGACTCTGTGCAGGCAACACAAAAGCTTCCTGTTATAGCCCTCGGAGAGAGAGAGAGAGAGAGGGTGAGCGAGGGGGGGGGGTGAGAGAGAGAGAGAGCCGGCAGGGAAGGTCATCAGCACTACTCCACCAGGATAAATGCTTTTCCTCTTGCAGTCTCACCTCACTGCACACAGCTACTGTCCTCAGGAAGAGAGCAAAAGGCTTTTTGTGTGTCTGTCTGCAAGTGTGTGTGTGTGTGTGTGTGTGTGTGTGTGTGTCAAAGGAAGGCCAAGCCTGCACAGGTGTGTATGCATGTGTAGGGGCTGTGAACCTATGGCCGACTTCATCTGTCATTCAAACTCAGAAGATGATCAGTGTGTCCAATCTGGGCTACTGATTAAAAAAAATAAAATAAAATAAAATAGAAAATAAAAATGGCGCCCCCCCCCCCCCCCCCCCCCACGCCCCCGCCCCCATATTGAGGACCCGCTCATTTTAAGGTCATAGGAAAAGCAAGTGAAATATTGAGGCATGAAATCTCTGTAGATAAGTGTTTTGTATTTCAACAGATATAAATAGGAGGCTGAAATCGGACACACTGCACCTTTAACATCCTGTGACGTGTGGAACCAAATCAACATCAGAGCAAATCACCACAGACTGTGAGTCGGTGCTTTGACGACCTGAAGCATTTAGGGAAAACAGGGTGTTAGACTGTGATGTAGCTCCTCATGAACCAGTTGCCAAGCCACACACACACACACACACACACACGTCCTCATCAAACACACACACACACACTCTAATCCTTCAATGAATTGTAACCAAGCGTCACTCAACCCTTCATGGTGCTGAACCAAACAGCAGTTCATGAGGCTCCATCTGCTCCCGTCCAATCACAGCGTCCGATCTGACCCATCCAGCATGAATCACAACACGATGTTGAATATCTACAGGGACGCGACGCCCAAATATGTTTCCCCCCATGACTCATCCTCTCCTGACCCCAACAAGTGTGACGTCCATGATAGCACAGCAACCACCAGGGGGCGGAGGCAGGGGGGAGGTGGGGAGGGGGGAGGTGGGGAGGGGGGGGGGGGCGGAGGGAGGGATGGGGGGGGGCCTAACCCACTTACTGGATGGGGGGGGTCCTAACCCATTTACTATTTCCATATGAAAGGCTGCAGCCTCAGAACACAGCATCCAAGGAGAGGTGGCTCTGGCTCTGATTTCAAGGGGTATTTCACCCTCCAGTCCCCCCGAGCCCCCCCACGCCCCCCCCTCCCCCCCCTCCTCCTCCCCCATTCAGCCATCAACAAAGGACAGGCATTCAGACAGGCAAGGAGGGAAGCAGAGCTCGCTGAGCTGTCACAGAGCTCATTTGTTCTCTTCTGTTTACTTAAGCCTCCCCCTCTTGCTCTTGCTCTCTCTCTCTGTCTCCCTCCCTCTCTCTCTCTCTCTCTCTCTCTCTCTCTCTCTCCCTCTCTCTCTCTCTCTCTGTCTTCCTCCCTCCCCCTCTCTCTCTCTCTCTCCCCCCTCTTTCCTCCAGAGGCTTCAGGCACGGAGGGGTGGGTGATTGGGAGCACCTCCCTCCGTCGCTCCGTCCCAGCGGGAGAGATAAACAGCAATTTAAGAGGACGTCTGGAGAAAGGTTTTCATTTGCATGAATTTATCGCTCAATCAGCGACGCCGACAATCAAACTGTGGCCGCGCGGCACTTATTTATTTATTTCACGTGTGTGTGTGTGTGTCCATGTGGTGTTAAAGTGTCTGTAGTGTCTGATAGGGACACACTTGATGAAGCTGAGAGGCCTCCTAATCTGATTCCTGCCACCGGCCTGTGTGTGTTTGCCGAGGTGTCGCAGGAGAAGAGGTGTTTGTAATTATAGAGCAGGATTACGGAGGAGGAGCCAGGACCCAGAGGCCACGCCCACAAGCTCTGGAGGTGTCTGAGAGGAAGGTGAGGTCAAGTCCTACTACACATCCCTCAGGTATTAAACAGGGTGCTGCAGGGAGGATGAAGCATCAGCTGCAGCTCAGCTTAGTGAGGTGGGGGATAGAGTGAGGAAGAGGAGGAGGAAGAGGAGGAAGAGGAGGGGGAGGAAGAGGAGGAGGAGGAGGAAGAGGAGGAGGAGGAGGAGGAAACTGTAACAGTAGAACCCTCATGATGTGTATTTGTTTATCAAAACATAAACAGATGTTTACTGGTCAGGTCATAATCTACAAGACCATTTATTTGGGCTGTTATTCTGCATCTGGCCTGTTATGTAAATCATATAGTAAAGTTAATTCTAACCCGAACCCTCAATTAAAAAAAAACATTTTTAATAATAGATAATGAAAATGAAAATATAATACAGTAAAAAAAATATCAATACAATAACAAATACTGAAGTTAAAATAAAAGATAAGAATAAAATAACAATGATGAAATTAATGAATACAAATAATAAATGATAACCCCGAATGTTTACCAGTATGATTCATCACAAAGAAACACAAAGATATCTGTAATTACTCTTATTATTGGAAAAGCGCTTTATTCTTGTTAGAGCTGCAAAAATAAACGTTATCCACAACCTGTAATTTGTATTTTCCAATGTTTCACATTCAGGTGAATTTAGGCAACATTTGTCTTTTCAACTGCTGAAAAACATAAATTAAAAAACAAAAACAAATTGTAGTTTTGCAGGTTGCATTTGAAAACACAGAGTTAGATAAACAGACAGATTGCAGTTTGTGGGGAAACTGTGGATTATAATCTACCAGAGACAGAAACTATATTTATCCACATGCAGGAATGTATCATTGACTGAATCATCAAAAGCACTAAAAAGACAAAGTGGCTCCTCAGAAATCACAATCATCAACCTGATGAAAGTATTGATCTGAAACTGAACCAGAAGAAAACTCATCCACTCTGAACCAGGAAACCGGGCTCTGTCCAAGGTGCTGAAAGAGCTGCTGAGGGAGAGGGCAGCCATGTTGTCCGTGTGTGTGTGTGTGTAAGTGTGTGTGTGTAACATCCACACACAAAAATGCTATTCAAAACTAGTGTGTGAAAAATTGAGCTTGCAGTTCACAGAGTGGCCACTTGAGGCCGGCTCCAGAAGCGAGTCAATCCCCACGAACTCTCTGGTTCTACTTGGTGTCAATCAGTCACATTGGTTACCGTGACGACTCTATACTTTCTGACTGGCTTATCTTTATTTGACTGCCGTTCGACACTGTGGATGATCAAGGGGCGTGGCCTCTTGAGCCACACCTGGGCCGACCTGGTACGTTCTGCGGATGCCGTGACGGCACCATGGGCCCAACCGGGCTCGGGCTGTGCTCCGCCTCTCCTCTTCCCGTATTTGGATGAAGCAGGAAGTGGGAGGAGCTAGAGGAGTGAGCCGCCCACTCCGAGCCTCAGAGTAGGAATGACTAGTGTTCAAAGCGAGTGAGAACCTGGTGGCGAAGGGTCAGATGCTCTGTGGTCAAGCCTCTTGTCTCTATGCCTCAATCTCTTTATCCCTGGACTGAGCTGGCTCCGACCCAGGGACTGTTCCCAGCCTCTGTGTGTGTGTGTGTGTGTGTGTGTGTGTGTGTGTGTGCGTGTGTGTGTGTGTGTGTGTGTGTGTGTGTGTGTGTGTTATCCTCCCAGCAGGGTGTAATCTGGGGGTAAAGGGCTCACTACTGTTTTCACATAAACAAAGACTTGGGGATGAAAAAGACAAAGCGTCAGGGCACAAATCCCGGTGCCTGGCTCCCGGCCACCGCGTCACGCCGGCTTCACCTCAGGCACCTCGGCGGACGCCACGCTGGTCCTCATAATTAAGCAGCAGCAGCAGCAGCAGCAGCAGCAGCAGCAGCACAGGCAGCCTGATTAAAACTAAGGGGCAAGCGCAGGGTGAGGCGGGCCGTCGCACAAAGAGCTGGTCGCAGCGTTACTGGACTTTCCATCAGGTCAGACTTGACCTCAAACAGCTGATCACATGACGGAGGGGAGGAGCTAAACCCGATGTTTACAGGAGAATACTGGGTCTTCGAAAGAAGGTTTGAAATACTGTGGTTTTAAGAGAATTAGGGGAAACCTTCAGAATTGTTTGTCACATCCAATCAGTGACCTCAGAGGATGACGTATAGTGTTTAAAACCTGCAGTTCACAGGGCGGCCACTTGAGGCTGCGCTCCAAAAACAAGTTGATCCCCACAGACTCCCATGTTAAAATGCTCACTAATTAAACACATGGTACAAACTACCCTCAGCTCTACCTATGCCCCGCCTCTTTGCCCATTTTTGGATGAACCAGGAAGTAGGAGGAGTTAGGCATCGGCAAGATGGCCGACAAGTGAACCGCCCACTACGAGCCTCGTGAGCTGCTCCAAAGGAACCTATGGGTGACATTTACTTGATTTATTTACAGTCTAAGGTCACATGACTAAACAGGTGACGACACTAATATTAAACACTATATTTACAAATCAATAAATCCTCCTTCACAATGATCTAGAAGAGAAAATGTAAAAAGGTCTCTTCCCAGAACTTTCTGTTCAGACAAATGTGATCACAACAACATCACACAAAGAAGTAAACCTCTGTTTATACCTTCAGATGATTCTTCTGGGAGTAATGTTTCCTTTAGCGAAAGAGAAACTTGAGGTGTGTGATTGTTCTGAAATGATTATCAGCAGATTATTTCACAGTTATGTGACGAGAATTAATGGATTTTCAATGGAAAGGAGCAAATCAGCAAAGAAATGGGTCAAAGAGCCTGAGACGGTGAAAAGGAGGGAATGTGTTGATCTAAATTCACCATTTACTGTAAAAATTACTCTTAATAAAAAGGGAAACTTTTCACAGTTACACTTTTGCACTGGTTCTTAGAAAAAACAGCTTCTCAAATTTAGTCAAAAACACAAATCGAAGACTTCCACTGTCAAATAAAGTCAAGTGGTTAAAAGCACATTCACACTGGGAACCGAAGTTTTTTGTGGTTACACGTGTTCTAACGAATGTGAGGAAGTGAAAAAGCCTCATGTCTCAACTTTAATAACTTCTCTAAAAAACAAATACCATGTATACTTGAAGAAGTGCTGAAGGCTAAAAAATAGAAATAAAAAGTGCCTCCACGTAAACAAAACAACTTCTGACTGTGGTGGCAGCAGTTTGCCTCCCGTCAGCTCTGCCCACACACACAACAAGTGACTGCTGGAGCACAGTTGTACTGTGTATGACTGACATGTTTCTGTGGTCGCCATGGAAACCAGAGAGGAGACATGGAACCGATAACAGCAATGGCCGACATGTTGGTGGGGTTATTGTTCAGGTTGTGTGCTCACAGGGAGAGAGACTGTCTGAGGTTCCTGCTCTTCTGCTCGCTCTCTCTCTCTCTCTCTCTCACACACACACACACACACACACCTGTGTGTTTCCTGTATTGTAGTGTTGACTGTACACTGATTGCATTCAGTGCTTAGCGGCTGTTTCTGTGAAAACGGAGCCGTAGCCATCTGTCATCTGTGAGCAGCACCTTTTTCATTTAGCTTTCAAATCACTTTGTTTTCATCTGACGTGTCAGAGAGCAAAGACAAAACCATGTGACTCCGAGAGAAAGAGAAATACTGCAGAAGAGTGTGTGAGGGCACATTTGAACACAAATTCTATTTATAAGTAACACAAAGAAATTGACAATAGTATTACCGTTCTTACCATGGGTGAATTACTATGGTTTTTCTCCAAACGTCACAGTTTTAAGATCTGAATCTAAGTGTCAAAAAGTCTAAGTTTCAAAGTAAAACGTTTCCAAGTCCAACTTTGATCCCCTTCATTCTATAAGATTCTGGATGAACACCGCCGCTCCTATACATAGTACATGTTTCTATATCGAGAGTATATGCAAATGTAATCAGGGAGAAGGCACCGATCACACAGTGTCTGCAGGAGCAGTTCATTTTAATCAAGTGATGAGAGAGAGGGAAGTGTGACGGAGTGTGAGGACACTTCCAACACAAGTTTTACATTTTAATGCCAACGCTACATTTACGCCCAATTTTAGGCATCACTTATTTATCCTCCAGTCGAATATACAACTAGAAATCATTATTATTATTATTATTATTATTATTATTATTATTATTATCAATATAATGATCATTATCATTATCATACGCATCTCAGGTGGTGTAAGGGAGCTACTCCTGACTCAAGGTGAAGAGATTATGAGGCAGGTTGCCATGGTAACTGGGTCACAAGTCAACAGAAGCGTCCGCGCTGATATTATCGTTTCCTTCTCGGTTGTTGTGGAAAGACTGTGTTGTCAGACTTGGTGCACTCTTTACAAAAAGGTTGAAAGGCAGCGGGAAGGATGCCAATATATTTTTTTTCAGGGAGTTCACTCAGGTTCAGAAATGCGGGATATCTAAATGTGAGAGAGGATGAACTGATCACTACATTCCCTGCAGTCTATAAGCTATAGGGAGATTGTAAAAGAATTTTTTTTTTTTTTTAAGTATTAAGAGTATTTTGCGTTAAGCTAAAAAAAATGATTCTAGTGTATCTGGCGTTTTCAAGGTGACCCTGACATCTTTAAACCACTGACCTTAAAGCTGCTCTCACTAATCATCTCTTCACATCTCCTAGTTTAGAGATACAAAAAGATCACATTCGATTTGACTTTCATTTATCATGCTGCTGCTGCTGCTGCTGCTGCTGCTGCTGCTGCTACCTCACAGTCCCGGGTCAGAAACCCGCACTTTCCCTCTAATTCTCTGGCGGCGAATTTCCAAAACCCCTCTTCTCTCTGGCGGATCTTGTTAAGTGAAGTATGATTGCTCAGCGCGAGCACCGAGCTTTTTTTGCCAAAGAGGGAGAAAGAATTGAACTGTCACTCAACTCGCAACTCTTCTCAGCAGCAGAGAGTTTTCAGGCCGGCGCGTGAATAAATCTACCAATCTACGATTTCAAAAACAGCACCAAAAAAAAATTTTTTTTTAAATAAGGCAAGGGAATGATGAAGAACGCAGCTCACACCAAACGGTGACGGCCATCGCAAACAAACGACGCGCGCGTGCGCGCGACTTCGACTGCGCGGCTGAAGCAAATCCTCTCAGCGGCTAATCGCCCGCAGACAGGCTGTGGGCTGCTCTCATCCATAGTGTAGGAACAGCGCTGACATGAGGCTGAGTGAGGAGGAACACAAACAGGATCCCGCTAACAAGCTCTTTATGGACGGTCCCCCGGTCCAGACAGCGAGCAGACGGGAAACATCCCATAGTCGGGGGCGAGAACACGGCGTCTCCGCCTCCAATCTCCCGCCGACTCCTCTCGTCTACGACAGGCTGAATCATCCGGAGGGGGATTTACTCCTCCGCCAGAAATACCTCCGCCCGCTCGCAGACGCTCCCTTTTCACTCTTTTTGTGTTCGGCCTCACTCGCGTAACGACTCCGGCGCTGTCGGGGAGGTGGTGGGGGGCGGGGGAGGTGGTGGTGGGGGGGGGGGGGGGGGCGGGGGGGGAATCTTATATCTTCAAAGTTTAGCGGGAGCTGAGAAGAGCCGCCTCATTTTCAAGTTTCACGCTGAGAAATATTCAATTTGGCCAGTGGAGACAACATGGTGGAGAAGGGAGGCTGGCGTCGTCAGAGAGAGTTTTTTAGTATGAAATCCTGATCTGGACTGTGATCGTCCCCCCGAGGGTCGTAAAGGGACAACATGAAGGACTGTCCAATACACAATGTGTCCAATACGCAGGTCGATTTTCAAGAAGTGATAGTTAGCGGCTGACGAGTGAGGCCAATACAGAATTTGGGAAAACTTGCAGTTCACAGGGTGGCCACTTGGGGCTGATTTCAAAAGTGAGTCAATTCCCATTGGTTAAAAACACTTACAAAATTTTAAAGGCGACTGAAACGTGTTTACAGCCTGGTACAAACTCAGTCAGTCACACTGGTTACCATGACAACTGTACATTTTCAAAGTTGCTCATCACGGTTACAAACTGTGCATAATTAAGGGGGCGTGGCCTCACGAGTGACAGCCGGCATATTCTGTGGATGCTGAGACAACATCCCCCTGTGCTCCGCCTCTTTGCCCGCTTTTTTTTTGGGATGAACGGGGAAGTGGGAGGAGTTAGAGGGGCAACAAGTGAAGCACCCGCCTTAAATGCAGTGGATCATCTCCGCGCATAATCTATAAATAGAACTGTAGTGACCCCCCCCCAACGCGCTTTAGCTTAGCATGTTTTACATTGCATAACAAGACTCTAACGTCAAACCACTCACTGAAGTAGCCCGAGCTGTTAGCATGCTAACTGACTCAGCGCTGGGGCTTTTCAGGACTTCCAGCTGCTGCTCTCTAACACCGGGATCGTGGCGATTTGCCCTCGAACGCCACGGCCTCAAAGGCGCCGGCCACGCCCCAGCCCCTTTTCCCCAAACATCCACGTTCCCCCTCCTCCTCCTCCATCGGGGGAAGACACGAGGAGATTTGGCCGGTTTTCGCCGTCGCTAATCTGGGGGGTAAAATAATCTGTCTCAGAATGTAATAATTCACATGGTGGTGTGTCTTTTGATTTGGATTAGAGGCCTGAAATCCTCTTAGCCCGATCGCTGGGGTAGAACTTCTCAGTGACAAGTTCACAAGTCCACATGGCTCCAACAGACTCCCTCTCTTGGCCATTAACTCTCACGGCTTACGAGTAATCTACTTATATCTGCCTCCGACTCGTCTACGTACATTTTTGGGCGCGATATGGAAAAAGGAGCGAGGTCGTGCCCGTGTTTTCCAGGAAGGCGCCGTGCGCCAAGGTGCGAGAGGGAACACCTCTGCACAAACAGCGCACCTCTCACCACACGGCCATTATCTGGTGTCAACAGCCAGAAGTTGTCGGAGGGATCAGTGACACTGGGGATTAGCAGCACGTGGGAAACACTTTACACTTTAATACCCAGGAATCAGAACCCGGCCCGGGCTGAGTGTGGACTTAATGCAGGTCTGAGAGCGAGCGAGAGAGAGCGAGAGCGAGAGCGAGAGCGAGAGAGAGAGAGAGAGAGAGAGAGAGAGAGAGAGAGAGAGAGAGAGAGAGATACAGCTCCATGTGTAAAAACAAAGTCCGTCATCGCTCTCGCCTGCTGCCATCTTAAAACATGATCCACTGCTATCAAATAACTCACACTAAGACAGGAGAGGGGGGGAGGAGAGGGGGGGGGGCTGAATCATTCAAATCCCCATAATTCACATGGTGGTGTGTCTTTTGATTTGGATTAGAGGCCTGAAATCCTCTTAGCCCGATCGCTGGGGTAGAACTTCTCAGTGACAAGTTCACAAGTCCACATGGCTCCAACAGACTCCCTCTCTTGGCCATTAACTCTCACGGCTTACGAGTAATCTACTTATATCTGCCTCCGACTCTTCTACGTACATTTTTGGGCGCGATATGGAAAAAGGAGCGAGGTCGTGCCCGTGTTTTCCAGGAAGGCGCCGTGCGCCAAGGTGAGAGAGGGAACACCTCTGCACAAACAGCGCACCTCTCACCACACGGCCATTATCTGGTGTCAACAGCCAGAAGTTGTCGGAGGGATCAGTGACACTGGGGATTAGCAGCACGTGGGAAACACTTTACACTTTAATACCCAGGAATCAGAACCCGGCCCGGGCTGAGTGTGGACTTAATGCAGGTCTGAGAGCGAGCGAGAGAGAGCGAGAGCGAGAGCGAGAGCGAGAGAGAGAGAGAGAGAGAGCGAGAGAAAGAGAGAGAGAGAGAGAGAGAGATTCAGCTCCATGTGTAAAAACAAAGTCCGTCATCGCTCTCGCCTGCTGCCATCTTAAAACATGATCCACTGCTATCAAATAACTCACACTAAGACAGGAGAGGGGGGGAGGAGAGGGGGGGGGCTGAATCATTCAAATCCCCCGACTCAGTATTTCTTTATCTTTATCCTTTAAGGTTCTTTATAATTTAATAAACAGGATTAAACTCATTGGGTAGAACGGAGCTAAGCGAGGCTCGTTCCACATTTTCTGTTTTAGCCCGCACTCGGCAGACTGAGTCTTATTAAGCCCTCGCAAGATTACAGGGCCTTAATCTGTGGGAACACATGTTGTGAAGAATAAAAGCAATTTTATTTGGGGGAAGCAGAAAGAGTCCAAGTTTAGCAGGAAATGAGCTTTCTACAATAATCTCATCTTTCGCTTCTTTTTTTTCCCTCTCTCCCCTCTCTTCCGTAAATGAAAAGTCCCCTGTTACAGTGTGTGTGAGTGTGTGTGTGTGTGTGTGAGTGTGTATGTGTGTGCATTCAGGAATTAAACGTGTATTGTGCAGTATGATGACTCTCTCTCTCTCTCACACACAGACACACACATAAACCCACACACACACACACGCACACGCGCACATGCACACGCACACACACACACACCAAGCCGGCTTTGATTTCTGAGGAATGTAAATCCACCTGTTTCTGAACAGACAGGTTTTCAGACGTATTTATTGTCACCCCCCCCCCCTCAACCTGCCCCCCCCTCCTCATTCTATGTAAATTCTATGCAGATTGTTGGTCCGTGCTGACTGCACTTTGCAGAGAAAGCTCGGTAAAGATGATGATAAGCTAAAGCTCTAAATCCCAGACTTAGCTTTCTTATCGAGAGCTGCAGGAGCGAATGGAGCGCTTTAATATAAGATATGTGCAATGCAATGTGTGTGTGTGTGTGAGAGAGAGAGAGAGAGAGAGAGAGAGAGTCATCTGGGTTTTAAATGCAAATGCATGGTGACTCCCTCTTCCCTCCACACTGGCAGAGTTTCAGAGGCGCTGCCGAGGCCCAGTGAAGATTAAAACCTTTTAAAAAGAATTAAAGACTCAGCTCGAATAAATCTGACGCGGCTCCGACGTCGTGACGTCACTGACGGAATTTCAAGATGGAGGAGATCCATCACGCACAGATTTGAATTCGACTTGTTTATCATATGAGGATGATGAACTCAGTGATATACAATCATTCTCCAATTCTTTTTAAGGTTAGAGTTAGACTACGACGTAACCAACAATATATTTTCTAGAGTCAGTAATGAGTCATTCTGACATGTTGTGAGCGAACAATCACCTCAGTCTTCATTGTTACATGTGTGTCGCCTGTCCATTCTTCTTTACAAAGGCTGCCATGTTGGTCCACCTGGTTTCTACAGTGGCCCAGAATGGACAATAAGTGAAGGCGACCACAAACAAGAAAAGACGGGCTGTAATAAGAATATGAAAAATAGAGAATATGTGCAAAATATACAAACCTTTCATTTCAGACAGAGTATGATGGGTTGATAAAGGTAAACAATGACGTCATGAGGACGTCAAACTGTGTTTGGATGAGATATGAAATAAAATGAAAATATAAACTATTCAGAACGTTGAAATAATACAATAGAATGGGTATACGCTAAAAAATATAATAAGTAATATGGAGTTGGTGCCGGCTCTGCTGTTGTAACATTTCACTATTTATTTATTTATTTATTTATTTTACAGCTTACTCTGTCTTCACCTGGAGCCACGAGCGGATGTTTGCATGTTTTCCCAAACAGCTTCCTGCTTTAAAGCCTGAGAGCTGCAGCTCAGCACATGTGGCTCTCTGGGCCTGGCAGCGGCTCAGAGGTCAGAGCTTGATGCGGACAG
>JAFBJT010111218.1:36388-62720 GCA_016785325.1 Chascanopsetta lugubris
TTGTCAGGATGGGGGGGGGGGGTCCTTCTATGGGGGCCACCATGTTCTTACAGTAATAAAAGTCTAATATTTTTAGTTTCAATGACAGCTGAAATCTACCATAGGTTCTCCTGTATGCTCAACGGGGTGAGGTGATGGATACAACCTGACACTGCACCTCTAGAGGTCACCAAATCTTACACACTGCTCCTTTAAAGCCGGAATAAATGAAACAAGAATCGGAGGACTAATCGATAATAGACGTTATTGACGGTTGTAAATGACAAACGGAAGTTATAATGGCGATTGCCTCGGTTTCTGGAAGCATCTTAACATAGTTATTCCTTGTACTTTAAATACACATCCCTCTTCCTGCACACGCTTTAATGAAGCTGTGCGGAGCGGGAGCGGCGTTCTCCCTGTGCTCAGGCTGGATATGAAAGAGAGCCCTCAGAGCCATGGCGGCGGCACAGGGCTATCTCCCTCCCACTAATGAGCTGAGCTTTCAATGCGCCCACTAATTAGTTCATCTATAACTCTAAGCACTCAATTACTCTTCACCAGCACCGGCACCACCACAGAGAGCCGAGCGAGGCGATAAGACTGACAAATGCCTTGGCAGTATGTTCAAGAACTCACTCTCTCTCTCTCTCTCTCTCTCTCACTCTCACACACACACACACACACACACACACACGCACACGCAGAGAGAAAATGGCTGTAAGCTCGGAGGCTCAGGAGAAGTTTTTCTGAACTTCCCACGCTCAAACATGCTGTTCAGGCAAAGTGCATTGATCTCCTGTTTCACCCTCTCTCTCTCTCCCTGGTGTTTGTCTCTGTCTCTCTCCCAGTCTCACTCTCTCACTCCCTCACCACAACTTAACTAGGATGTGCTCGCTGAAAGAATGTGTATGTTTGTGTGAGTATAAGTCAGATTTCTGCTCAAATGTTTCACATTTATTTCTGTGCTTTTCTTATTTCAATATGACTTCATATTTATAAGGGCAGGGGCGGAACCAGGGGTGGCCAATGGTGGGCAAGGCCACCCCTAAATTAATGTTCCGCCTCCCCACAATCGCTTTTGCCAGCTCCTTTTTTCGCGTAATAATTTCTGTACCCAGTTGTTCCCATAAGAACACAATTCAAAAGCGCACCTCAAACCAGCAGTTCTCCACCAAAACAGAAGGTGGCGATAATACAGTCAACTTGAATGTTGACACTGTTACAGAAGAAGAGGGAGTAGTAGTTGTGGTCACTGCTAAGACCAACAAACACAACTAGATCCACAGCAACTTGCAAAAAATTGCTTATCATCACGATCGAAGAGTCCATTATCTTCCGCCATTTTGGCTCAAATTTAAAGGGAAATAGAGATAAAGTGGAGATTTTTTTAAAGTTAAACAGGGACATTGCTCTGGAATGAAATTACATGTGGATCAGCAGGTGCACTGCAAGTGACAGTGGGTAATAGTGGATGTAATTATTATTATGGGGTGGGGGTTGAAAAATTACTCACACATGCTCCGAGGATGGGATTAAAATAACTGGACCAGAGTAGGTAATGTGGAAATCAGCACGCCCCCCCCCCCCCCCCCCCCCCCCCCCCCCCCCCCCCCCCCCCCCCCCCCCCCCCCCCCGCTTCACTGCCCCCTGGGAAATAAATCAAATCCTTCTAATGGCTCAGGTGACTGGGTGGAGGCATTAAATCGAAAAATCCCCCGATATGATTCTACTAAATTTTAAAGGTGCAGTGTGTAAGAGTTTGGTCAATTTTGTCACTTCTAAAAATATTCCAAAACAATTCCATACTGAAATTTTCATGAATTTTTTTTCTTTCCATTACCCTTTAATAGGCCCATTAATGTATATTTACATGAGGAGGAGGTCCTTTCCATGGGGGCTGCCATGTTTTTACGGTAGTAAAAGTGGACATATTAAACATCTTTTGAGATTTAATGACGACTGAAGCCGACCACAGGTTCTCCTGCATGCTCAGAAGTGTGAGGTGATACAACATGCAACTTCACCTCTAGAGGTCATCAAATCTTACACACTGCACATTGCTTTCATGTCTTTTACAGGTCTAGTGGTTGTGTACTTCACTGAGATATGAAAACTTGTCGAGCTCAAACCTTTTCTGTTTTTATTTCCATTAGTGTGAGCTCCTGTTTCCTTTCACTCCATCACATTCTATCTATAGACACAAAGTGTGTGTTGTGTGTACGTGCTCACACTCCAACACGGTGCAATAGGGCGATGGGAGTGGGATGGGGGGAGGTGGCGGGGGCGCGGGCAGGGGGGGGGGGTGCATAGTCCTAAACAGAATGGAGGCAGAAATCCACATTACACAACACAGTCCCTTTCCAGAATAGTGATCCATCAAGCCCTCGCACTAAGCATCTGTACATAAACCTCAATTATGCTAATGCTAATCCCTGCGACATTGACGTGAGTAGGCAAGGAGGCTAACAGCTAAAGGCTTTGATGTGCGCTGCCATTTGGCAGGGCCTCCACAAAGACGAGCATTGGACCCCAAACTCAACCAGGGGGCTTAAGGAGGAAGAACCAGCGAGGCCTTGTCTGTTCCTCTACTGATTACAAGGGCTTAGGGGACTTCTTTTATTCGCCTCTTTGGTATGGACCCAATCATGGGTGTCAGTTCTCCACGCCGCCGCCTGGCACTGCCTCCACATTCAGCTTTTGTTTCCACCAACCGTCCCTTCGTGCCAGACTCCTGCTTTGTTTTGTTCTGTTTTCTTTTTTTTCTTTTTTTTTGTGCACGCCATCCCATGTTTGCTTTTACATCTGACACCTTCTGTTCCTATTCCCATTTTTTGGTAAATGACAGGAAGCAGTGTGCGGCGCATGACCTTTCACTGATGGAGATGAATGGTCTTTTATGATGGTGTTAATCTGTATTCTGATTCCGGGTGAATCAGATCTGTCATCTTATCTTTCTCAGCCTGCACCCGAGGACACGTCGTCTCTTCAGGGACGTGGTGGTCGACACGGAACAAGGGCTCGTTCCCCGAAAACCCCAGTGAGCTCTTTGCCCGTTTACACAATGAGAAACCAAGCAGCTGCAGCTTTAAACAAAACAAAACAAAATCATAGATCAGAAATTTCCCTCCACAAACAGCGTCATTGTCAGCAGTGATTTAGCTCCATTAACAACAAGTGTTTTCTGAAGTACTTTGCCCCCTTCTCTTACTCTCATGTTCGAATGTCTCTGAGCTTCCAGGGAAAACCTTTGCCACAAGAGAGGGATTAGCGCTTATTTTCAGACGCAGAAACTGGGAAAAACACGGCAGACAGTATGTGTAACAAAAAAAGATTATGAACGTTTAAGAGGGATTTGGGGGGAAATAATTGGGGCTTTTTCTAATTTTAGTGGCGAGGATTGTGGCATAACCTTTGAGGCAAAGATCAGCAGGGACAGGAGAGAGAAATCGAGGAGCTCCACCTGATGGGCCGAGGTGGAGGAGTGACAAATGATGTGCGTGAAAATTGCTTCACAGAATCAATGAAACTAACATGAATGGTGTAACATTATGAAAATAGTTTGGCTGCTAAGGTCTTGATTGATGAGGCGAGGCTACGTGTTGGTTTGTAATGAAAAATGAAAAATGTGTAAATACAACAAAAGTGACACAACAAAATACAACTTATAATTAGTTCTGAAACAACTCCAATCACAATATGATATATAACCCGCAGCGACGTACACACAGGTCAAGAATACTGCCTCCTCCATGTTAGCACATGGGAATGTCGGTATGTGTCATTTTCGGAAGCTATTATGATATTGGCGTATGTAGTATTCGCAATAAAGTTTGTTTTAATTGGAAATAAAGCCCAGTGCTGCCATTGCTGGTTGAGACTCATTTGCCCGAATGCTTAGCTAGCTACTGTAGCGCCATCCACCGATTGCTAACACGCGTACTTTAGCTAAAAAATACCCAAAATGGCTGCATTCATAGTTCGAATATTATCGTTTTTGGGTACTGGCAGGAAGAGCAGGTGCTTCGTCCAATGTCACAAACACACAAATAGATATTAAGCAAAGTAATGAGCTCACTGTCAAGAGGCCTAATCCTCCTGTTTAACAACAGCCACTTCATTTTAAGGACAAGGTTTAAGGAGAAAGTTCTTAAGAGCTTTAGCGAACTGGATGAACTCAGTCATCCAGCTCCACGTCTCTGCTGCTCCCACAGGAAATCCACTCTGTTCTTTGAAAGGGAAATTGAAGTAATTGTCTTGTGCATTGTGGTGGTTTTTTGTTTTGAGGCGACTACGTGATTGATAAGATGAGTCAAGTTCCTCTCACACAGGAAGTAGGAGGACACTTCTGGTGGTGGCACCTCGGAGACCGGAGCTCCTTCGGCAGCCCTCGGTGTCTAATTGGCTGAGTGACAGTTTGTGTGTCGGTCTGTCTGACTGAGTGTTCCTCTAATTGGTTGGTTGGCTTCTGCTCAGCTTCCTGATGCGTTGACAAATAATTACCCGCGATGACATTATCACATTTGTCTAATCAATTAGACGTGTTTGCTACAACAGCAGGTAGTTAGCAGTCACACGACAGAGAGTTCGGGGCTGCGAGTGTGACGGAGATAAATGTCTCCGTAATTACTCTCAGAAAAAAAAAAGAGAAGAAAAGAAGGGAAGACGTTTCCTACGCAGGTTCTTCCTTTTTTTTTTTTATATCGACGACGGAAACAAAACAGCTGCTTGAAGCATCGGCGGTGTTTCATCCCCAGTGTTGGGAAGAAGAAAAGAATCTCTGCAGTCAGACAGAGGAGCTCATTCAGCTGCTGTGAGCTCAGTGAAGCAGTGAATCAATGCAGGCAGACAGGCCGACAAGACGAGCAGCAGGTTACCTCTGATATGCGCGGGCGCTCTGCTGACACTCCGCCGCACGGACGCGCCGCTTTCTAACGTCTCCCTCCACTGCTCCCGCTCATCCCGTTTCCCCACACACCAGCCTTTTCACTTCAAGTGCCGGACACCACACCTGTTTCTCCCCTTTGATGCATATACACGGATCGACGGGGGCCCGATGACAACGCGTGAGATAGCGTAACGTAACGAACGGGAGAGTTTGTAAATTAGAACACGGGGTAGATGGACGTACTTGTAGCGTGTCGAGTTAGCTCGAATGCAAGAGAAATGGAGTAAACAGAAATGTGGCTAGCTCTGCCTCTGGAATGTGCGTTAGCTCACACTGGAAGCCGGTTGCCATAGCGACCAACACTCTGCAGGTCAGGCGCAGGCAGCTGCTGTTAGCTACTGGACGCGCTTTAAGAGACCGTGTTTTGACAGTTTTGTAATACTCCTTTCAAACGACAAGAACTAAAGTGCATTAAATGATTGAATTGAATCTAAAATAAAATAATAATAATAATACAATAGCAACAACAATGAAAACAATAATCATGAAAACAATAATAATAATCACATTTCTACCCATTTTTGAAGTAATCGCCTCAAGATAATGTTCAGAATGAGAGAAAAAGACAAACTAAAACCATAATGCCTCTATCTCCTGACGATACACAAAGTACAAATGTAGAGTTATTCAAACTGTATTAATAGTATGAACAGTTGTTCAATGGAAAACCTTCAGTGCAATGCTGATACCCAGGCTCCTCACTGCACCTGTGCTGGTACATACTGTGCAACATATTGTTTACAGATCGGGACTAACAGTGATTATCTGCGGCAGATGCAGATCAAAGAGTCAGACGATGGCGCTCAGCTCGAAATGAGTCGTTACGTTCCGCAAATTTAACACGTTTGTCTCATCGCTCTCGCTCTTCTCTGTCTCCTCTTCTCATAACCAACTCTTCACACACTCGTCTCACTTCAGCCAGCAGAGCTTGGAAAAAAGCAATGAGAGAAGTGGTGTTTCTCCCTCCCTCTGTGTGTGTGTGTGTGTGTGTGTGTGTGTGTGTGTGTGTGTGCGTGCTTGTGTCAAGTGGGCCTCATATAGCTGTCCCAGCAGCAACAAGCTGTCATTAGAGTGGGCAGGAAAGAACCCTTGTGGCTTGGTTCCATCAAGTTGTAATCCCCACCACATTATTACCATGGCAGGGTCACTTCTCCACTACTGTGCTGGGGCAGGAGCAGGTGGACCGTGCACACACACACACACACACACACACACACACACACACACACACACACACTGCTATTTCTCCTGATATGCTAGTGTTTTCTTTGACAGTCCTTTTATTACCTAGCAAGCCCCTATAATGAATACATTGCAGACGACCTGGACGAGGCTTCATGTCATGCATAATTCAATACCCCCCCCCTTCTCTCTCTCTCACACTCACACACACACACACCCATCGCAACCCTGACTCTTCTTCTCCAGAAACCCCCTCATTCACGTCCTCCCCACATCCCTCTAGTGGGGCTTCAACCTTGTCAGACTCAGACTATTATGCAACCCTGAACATTATAATCTTGGGGGAGGCGAGTGTGTGTGTGTGTGTGCGTGTGTGTGAGAGATGTGGTTTCAGTGGGAACCAGCATTAGGTTATAGGTTAGAGTGTGTGTGTGGGCAGAGAGGAGATGTGTTCACGCCCACTAATGGACAACTGTGGCAGTGTGGAAATCAATATCATAAGACTGTAGTGTTGATACTACTGACTCATCTTAAAGGTAAATACTCAACCAGGCCTTCCAGTACAGACGCGTTGTTAGCGGTTATACGTGTTCTAGGTTCTTAGCGTGCTAACAGAGTGCTGAGGCCACCACACGTCATCGTGGGTCAGCTCAGATTCTGACGTTGCACCGGTTCCATCAGTGAATGCAGTTGTGTTGAATTTTGGAGGACTGCCAGAAATGAGCAAAATGTGCTGCAAACTCCACATCTGGGATATTCACACGTTTTGCTCGACAGGATAATCGATACACACCGACACCCGCAGGTTCTACAGAAGTTTGAAGTGTCCTCCATAGTGAAGTGAGGTCACAGCTTGGGGCGGGACACCCACAGAGGAGACCGCTGAGTTATTCAACAGTTTATAGTTCATGAGTTGGTGAATGTTTTGACCGTACGTTTCAGGACTGAAGCCGTTTGTTTGAGGGGAAAATGCTGAGAGATGTGTTGTGTTGTTCTGTAACTGAATAATGTTGATTATTTTCATGGTCAAACAAAGAGGTTAGAGGTTCGTAGAAGGAAAATGAGACATTGCCGTTTTTTTCTTTCTTCTACAACCTCAGAATTGCAACACAAAAGCAATGTATTGGCAATTAGCGCTCTGCAGCTCATGCCTCTCTTTTTTACTTGGACACAGTAGAGCCGTACTTAGGCCAATTTACGTCTAATTAATGAGTATCCCAGAATTAATTCTGCAATATGCAGTAGTTCTACAGGAGAACGTGGAGATTGAGAGCCTTTAAAGCGTATTTTATTCGAACCTTTCATCGTCCAAAATCGTTTTCTACTTTGTTTCTAAATGGCCATTAATTACAATGTTCCCCCGAGGAGCTGCGGGATAAGTGGAAAAGCTAACCAGGCTGCAGCGCAGTACTTTCATTATGTCGGAGCTGTTTAAACCTGCCATGCATGCCTTAGCACTCCTCAATAACTGCTCAGCTACCAGCTTTAAGGTGCGCGGTAATGTGTCGTTTTCCAGCTCATCTACAGTGAAACTAAAAAAAACCAAGACGCCTCAGTACAAACGGCAGAGAGAGAGAGAGAGAGAGAGAGAGAGAGAGAGAGAGAGAGAGAGAGAGAGAGAGAGAGAGAGAGAGAGAGAGAGAGAGAGAGAGAGAGAGAGCAGAGTGGAGGTCGTGTCAGATGTATTTACAAAGCTAGTAAAAAATAAATAAAATAAATAAAAAACTACTGGAGGTGAACTATGCTGTTTTTCAGTCATGGCAAAGAGAAAAGCACTCACGTGTGGATGCGTAGAAAGTGGAACAATAACAAGAATCAAAACAGGGCAAGAGAGTAATGCAAAGAAATGCATGAAAGTAAACGACAGACATCAACGGACAGAATCTGTTGGTATAAAAACCAAAGGATTTCAGTTGTTCGTTGTACCGGACTTATGTAGGACAAGAGGCTATTCCACAGACTGTGGGCGGCAACAGAGAGACAATCGAGTTCTATTTAAGGAAACACAGTGGATTTAGTTTCCACTACATTCGCCTCGTCATGTTTTATATGGCCTTGGTGTAGATCACATGTCCGCAAACATAATGTAACGTCTGAGAGTCAAAGCGAGACCAGCCGGCAAATCTAAAGCAGAGATCAAGTAAGACAACAAGAATGAGTGCTGACGCGTGGGCGCACGTTAGCTAGCATGCTAACGTCTTCGGTTCCCTTGTCTCCGAGTTGGAAAGTTGTATTGAAGCTCTGTTCAGTTAAAGGGTTGAAAAAGGATCAATGGTTAAAACAAGGCTATGGCACATTTTGCATGTTCTTACAAAATATAAAACCTGTGAGAAAATGGTCCATTTATGAAATTGGATGAATTCACCGCACTTTGTGAACAAGAAGCTAAACGAGACGAGACGAGTGTTAAAAGGCTCACGTCAAAGATTAGTTCAAGCAGCTTCAAGTGGTTGACGTATCGCAAAAGAATTCTACAGCTGGCCAATCAAAGCAGACTGGGCTCCACTTGGAGGCGGGGTCTAAGAGAGACAGCTGCAAAAACCAAGGGTTTCTGAGAAGAGGTGCAGCATGTGCACAAAATGTACCACGAAGAAGAGTTTAGGAAAATTCTCAGTGGCGCAACAACACTCAGACGTTGAAGGAGCATGTTCTGCCTCGTTATACTTTTCAGAACAAAAGAGACAAAATAGCGGATTTGTTTTTAAATAGCAATGATTACAAAGTGCGTCTTAAAAAGATGCTGTCGTCACAAAGAAAATCTCCAACCAAGAGAATGGTCCATTGCTGATAATAAGGAACAGACTGGTTTCTCGTTCCTCACACTCACACACACACACACACACACACACAGATGTATAACCCACCAACTCACTATTTTACTCCTCAACAAAGTCAACAAAGCGCTTAAAGACTTTCCATCAGGCCAATCAAACAGTGCTGCTGCTGCTGCAGGGTGGTGATTGACTCGCGTTTACGCTTTCGATAACTTAACCGCCTCTTGAATTCTGAAATGAGACGTAGATTCAGCTTCTACAGGGACGCCTCAAACGGTTTGGTTTGTAAACAATTAAGAAATGCAGCAGGCCGGTGATTGGTGGAGGGAATCTGTGTGAGCGGAGGCAGCGGGGCGCATTTCATCCCGTCATTAGCGGCCTCGCGAGCAGAAATGAGTTTTTCTGCAGCTCGGAGCCGCGGCGGTTTCAGATCAATGCCCGTGGCAGTTCTTAAATCAATGAGCGATGTTGTAACCAGGAGGCCTCGTCTGTGAAGCAGACCCCTGGGAGAGGGCGAGCGAGAGAGAAAAGAGAGGGAGAAGAGAAAGAGAGAGAGAGAGAGAGAGAGCAAGAGAGCGAGAGAGAGGACCTAATACATAGTGCTGAAAGAGACATAGAGGGCAGCAGGAGAAGGACAGGGTGTGTGTGTGCGTGTGTGTGTGTGTGTGTATGTGTGTGTGTGTGTGTGTGTGTGTGTGTGTGTGTGTGTGTGCGCGCATGTGTGCGTGTGTGTACAAGGAAATGAGACAGAGACTCATCCGAATGCAATGACCTCTCTAAGTGCTTTTAGCTGCAGCACAATTCAAATATGATTGTGCTGCTATAATTGCCCATTTGATGAGGCAGGTGAATCTCAGCAGCAAGGCCATCCTCTCTCTCTCTCTCTCTCTCGCGCTCTCTCTCCTTCAACCAGTCGTGCAAAGTGTGTGTCTGCATGTGGGGTAGGTGGGTGGGCCGGTGGTGGGGTAGTGGGGGGGTAAAGTAATGGGCAGGAGGTGGAGCGTGAAAAAGGTTAGGGAGAAAAATCACATCACCAGAGAGAGAAGCGATGAGAGTGCGGCTGGCTCCCAAGGCCTGATGTATTTACCTGGGTAATGATAGTCATCTGGACTGACAGCGTGCGTGTGTGTGTGTGTGTGTGTGTATGTGTGTGTACTGTATATGTGTGTGTGTGTGTGTGTGTGTGTGTGTGGCACACAGCATAGTGTAGCACAGGCTACATTTCTGTCCGCCTGCCTGCCTGGCCGAGGGGCTTGCTTGCACATTTATTTGCGGAATAGGGAAGAAAAAAAAAAGAAAAGAAGAAGAAATCTCTTGTTCTCCGTTGCCTCTCTCTCGTCTTGATATTATTCCTTCTTCTTCTTCTTCTTTTTTTAATCCTCTTGCTTCTCCACACCTCCCCTCCATCGCACTGCGCCTGCCTCGCTTCAGAAGTCGCCTTTATTATTCATAAAAACACATCGCACACATGACAGGGTTGCACAGGCGCTGGAGCACCATCCCGTCCGCCTGCACACACACTCCTCCATGTTTACACACACTGCTGCCTGTTGCCTGTCTCACTGCTCTCCTTTCTCTCCTGCCTCACCCGCCGCCCCCCCCCCGGCCCACAACCGCACCCCCGACGCCCCTCAGCTCCTCAGCAGGCATGAGGCGAAGACCCAACCTGTGTTTTGTTTTGTAGCCCATAAATAGTCAACATGGCAGCTCAGCCCCGGTACGGGAGAGCATCAGCAAACCAGTGGAAAGACTGTGATACCGTGCTCAACACACTGCCCAGTGTCTCGATGAATGTTTAATATGAAACCGTCTGTCCTTGGGATCCAGCAGGAGGCGCTCTGACGTCAGCTTGAGCGTTTCAAAGCCCAACAACTCATCAATAGAAGAAGACAATACTGTTGTTTACACAAACAGGAAGCTGTCATACAGTCATACTCATTTCAGGTGAGTTAGTTTGCAAAGTCCTCTCGCCCCCTTCGACGGGCCGGTGTGGGCCCACGGGCCGTATGTTTAATGCCCCTGACCTAAGAAGTATCCAGTGGCTGTAATTCAGGTTGTTTGACTCCAAAGTAAAGGACAGAGACTAGTGACACTGCACCAATAACAAACTGTGAGGTCGTCTTCACGTCATACAGGTCATGGTATCGAACAGAGTACAAAGGGTATGAAGGCAACTGGTCTTTAGTTGGTTAAGACACCGCACTTCATCACGCCTGAATAACTAAGGAGGTTTCTATCTATATGTAGAAAACAAGCCGTTGAGATGTAAAGCAGTTAGCCCCGCCCACTAGTTGTCGGGTCATCTTCTAGCTTTCCATCTGAATGGGGCATCAAAGGTGACGTCAAAGACCAGAGCAAGGAGCCAGTTGATGTCGTCATGAATAAAGTCATTGGGTTTGTGTGTAAAGGGACTCAAACAGTTACGTTTCCGCGATTCCTTTGCCGGACAAGGTCTCGTCTTGTCTGGATCTTCTCTCGCTTGAAATCAGCGACGAGGGGAGACCTCGAGTGTGTTGACGGTGTTTTCATGGATTTCTCAGAGGCCATTCTCTTTGTATGGAGATACTTTCTCATAGCTCCGCCTCCCTTCTTGTCCATGTTTCAAATTCACCTACTGATTTTACAAGGGTGTCTCTTGCAAAGACAAGACAACAAATGTTTGAGCTGTTGTGGATATGAGGGCAATGCCCCAAAAGAGTGGTTACCCCCTTTGTGTCTGGGTCGGGGGCAATAACTATTGAAAATACTTTGTGGATAACAACACATGCGATTGGCTTGTTTGCAAATGTAACGCAGGTCTGATTCCACTTCTCCAAGAATGGACGGGGGTGACAGTGCCCTTATCGAGGGCTGCCACATGTGAGCCCCCAGGTTAAAGAGGATTCCCACGTGCACACATACAGCACATACATACATGGTCCTTCTTTGATACCCCCCCTCACCCCCCTTCAGGAACGAGCAGGAAGCGAAAGCAAGGGGTGCTTGGATATGGATTGCTGGGACTGAATTAAAAACATTAGCTGGAGGCTGTGCGGCTGAATACTGATGATGAGGCCACCGGGGGAAAAATGGAGAAAATGGGCTTTTGCTGCCAGGGCCTTGAAAATCCCTTACTAATGGAATGAGAGGAGGCAGAGAGAGATAGCGAGGGAGCGAGGGAGCGAGGGAGGACGGGATATCGCACAGCCACAAAGACAATGCGTCGTGTTTGTGTGTGTCGGTGTGAGAGCGAAATGGGCCGAAACTAATGGAGCAGGGCGACAGAGAGGAAGCCTCCAATGAAACATCATTACAAGCAGCTTCAGAAATATTACGCCGGCAGTGGAACCGGCGCCGGTTTGATGAGGTTCAACAGTTTCAACTTTGGACGCAAAAACAACGGCTCGGCTCACTTTAGTTTGCCAACATATTCTCCGTTTCTGTTTGTTTTGCCCTCACGTGAGGATGCTCTTCCGGTTGCCCATTGAGGTGATTCAGGTCCCCCCCCCCCCCCCCCCCCCCCCCCCCCCCCCCCCCCCCGGAATCAGAGCATAATGGCGGCGGCCTGGCGACTGAGTCAAGGTGAGGCCCCGACACTTGATGATTACGAGGTGCGGGTTTCATTCGGATGCTCTGCCAACTGAGCCGCGTGTTTTCGTTGGCGTCCTGTTGGAATAGTTGGACGCGGGACAAGCGCTCCTGTTGAGCACACACACCGTGACGCGGCACATCTGCCAAGTCTCACGCAATTGATGTTTAACCCCCCCCCCCCAAAAAAACTTTTGAACTCTCGCAATTATTGTTCTGTGGGTTAATGAAAAACATTTCATTTGCAGAGCCAAGAGACTCAATGCCTTTAACTGCCTCTCCTTAATCACTGGCTTTAGCCCCATTACAAACCACGCCGGGCCGCCGTCGGTGGAACACACAGCAGATGGTTCATTAGAGTTTTTAAAGAAAAGCTCTGGTTGCACATTTAAGAAAACACATCCTTTCTGTCTCGTTGAGATTTTCTCGGCGACCATCTCGCCCAAACTCTCTGGTGAGCATCTCAGCCCCCTCATCTCTCTGGGAGATGAATAGAATCGTCTGACATCAGCTGACACGGGCTTTAAATGCACAATCTGCTTATGTTGTCTGGTGATGGGAACAAATTAATAAGTGAATCTTATCTGTGGGTAGCAGAGCACGGAGCCGTGCCAGGGCCTTTTTGTTCCTGCACCTCTTTCCCTTTTGAACGGATATGAAATAAACATGGATCTTTGCACAAGAGCCTGTTATGCAGGATATTTAAGTGCAACATACTGGATGTAGATCTGCATGCAAGTGGTTTTGTGCGCATGGGTTTATTTTAAGGTCTTTGATGCTCAGTGTATAGGAGGTTCAGGTTTGATGCGCGACGTGGGGCTTCACGAAAGGAAATAGGATTTTCCTGATCTTAAACAGGCAGCGAATTAGGGCGGCACGGGATGGGAATGAAAAATATGGTGAGGCGGAGTGAGGAATAGGTAGCTGGCGGAGTCACGCTCCCCTTTATCTCTCAATATTGGTGTTGCGGAGTCGGCGAGAGATGGCAATCAGCGGGAGATGTGTCTCGAAGATGAAAGCAGGGAAAGAGAAACAGAAGGAGAGCGAGAGAGAGAGCGAGAGAGAGAGCGAGAGCGAGAGCGAGAGAGAGAGGAGAGCCTCTTAAGGCACCTCCATCAGCCTGTCGTTAGGAGGGTAATGAACCCAGCACTGCCGCTGCCAAGCAACCAATGACTCAATCACACACACTCACTCACTCACTCACACACACACACACACACACACACACTCACAGACACAAAATACCACATGAGCACACTCTCAAATAAGAAATCTCTCGAGCTTCCAAAGTCCATCTCTCATCCACTATCAGACAATCTACACAATTACACTGTTATTACACAAATGCTCTCATATACAGCCATGTGCACATGGCCTGACCTACATATCCAGTCAGCACGCCCCCTAGTGCCCATCTGACGAGGTGGCCGAGTGGTTAAGGCGATGGACTGCTAATCCATTGTGCTCTGCACGCGTGGGTTCGAATCCCATCCTCGTCGACATTTATTGTTCCTAGTAATGACACGGTAATAACACAGTTGTTACCCAACTGAATCCTCCCTCAAGTACTCGCAGTATTCAGAGGACAGCACATGACATTAGTACGATCTAAAAATAGCTGCCAGTCAGAGTGTAGTGTTAAGTGCAGTGCACTGGAGTCCTAATGTAGCATGTGGCAGAGCTAAGGTTATTACAGCTATATAAGGAAATGTTAGGGTTGTGCCGTTTTAACTCAGTTTTCCTTTATTCCAACTTTTTAAAAACAAATGTATTTTTATGTGTCACGTTTGATTCTCTGTTTTTACTGTTGTTTTTAGTATATTGTTGTAGTGTTACTCTATTGTCGTTTGTTTACTGTAATGCATGACAGAGACTACTTAGTAGTTGGGTGGTTGGTTGGGTTGTTAGTTGGATGGTTGTTTGGGTGGGTGGGTAGTTGGTTAGTTGGTTGGTTGTTTGGGTGGGTGGGTAGTTGGTTAGTTGGTCGGTTGGTTGGTTGTTTGGATGATAAGTTTGCAATGTTGGGTGAGTGGGTAGTTGATTAGTTGGGTAGGTGAGTAGTTGATTGGTTGGGTGGGTGGGCAGTTGACTGGTTGGGTGGGTGGGTAGTTGATTGGTTGGATGGGTGGGTAGTTGGTTGGTTGGTTGGTTGGGTAGTTGGTTGGATGGATAGTTGGTTGGTTGTTTGGATGGTTAGTTGGTTGGTTGTGCTTCACCACCTATTGAATTATATATAATCTAAATGAACATGAGTCTGTGTTGTTTACCAACATTACACATCGGGAGATGGAGGGTCACGATGCAGAGACATCAATGTACAGTCAATTGATCTATTAGTGAAACCTACTGTCGCCCCCTGCTGGTCGTTCATGTTCCACATACTTCTGCACCGTTTCATTTTCTGTATCAGGTGTCTACTTTGATTGTTTTTCTGTACAGTGACGACACTCAACGTTATATATGTCAAACTATAATCATCCAAAGCCACAAACAATCATTATGAGTTTAAATGATTATTATTATTATTGTAAACAAAACGCTATACATGTTGATGTATAAACACTGGTGTGTGTGTCCTGACTTGAACTCATTCATGATAACTTCCTCTTTGTGTCGCTGCATTTCTGCATGAGCAGGTCAATGTGCTTGTGTGTGGCTTTGTGTTTACGTGTCGTCAGTCGTCACCAACAAACCACCCCCTGAGGATGTGGGCTGGACTGTCAGCCTCAGTCAGACATCACACACACACACACACACACACACACACACTTTGATGTCTGTCACCTTTTCCTGAGAGATCAGGCTGTCATATACATGGCTCAATACCTCCATAATCTTCTGCCAAAGAGAATCCGGCACAGACCTGTCGGTTACTTCTGTGTCACAAAGCTTTCTATAGCATTAAATCCCATCTACTCGTGGCTCTGAGGACACTGATTATGGCACTCACTCCAGCACTCAACACACACACACACACGCGCACACTCAATGTGCCTCCACTCTATTACCGGCGCGTTATTGTCAGAACAAAGGAGTCATGGTCACACCAGCAATAAAACACGCAAAAGCAAAAGGACAACAAACGAGCACTGAAGCATGGTGACAGGAAATGCTTAGAGGGAGCGAGTAACATTAGTGATGACGCTGGTTACCTACAATATGTGAACGACTGTCCGCTATAAGAAAACTCAAAGCAGCAACCTCCAGGGCTGACGGACAAGGCCAATACTGAGGTGAAAAAAGACCTGCAGTTCACAGGGAGACCACTTGGGACCGACTCCAAAAGCGAGTCAATCCCCACAGACTCCCATGTTAAAATGACCGACTTAAGAGGTGAATGAAACATGTTTAAAGCCTGGTGCAAACTACAGTTTTGGCCTCAATTAGTCAGTGGTTACCGTGACAACTGTGCAGGGGGTTGATATTTTTCTAACTTGCTAATTATTATTGTATCGAGGTTTGAAATTGTGCATAATTAAGGGCGTGGCCTCTTGAGTGACACCTGAGCCCACCTAGCACGCTCAGCATGGCCACACCCAGCTATACGACATAATCGTGGGATTATTTTCCGTGCAAGAGAAAAAATAAATGGTCAATATTTAAAATTGTACTTTGACGCACGATATTATCTTCATTACCTTAAATAGGAATCATGTGATGATGGGGTCATGCCCCGCCTACCTTCGCTCATATCCACAAATAAACTCCCTAATTCTGTGGACGTGTGTGTGTGTGTGTGTGTGTGTGTGTGTGTGTGTGTGTGTGTGTCGCGACTGGTCACGCTCAGACGGCAGCTTGGTGGCCAAGCTGTGCTGCTGATTCTAGGTGACAGGGACACTGCTGGCCAGAGGGACCTGGAAATGTTGGCATGTCAGTGGGGAAAGGTCAGCACCGCAACACTGTCAGCATCATCGCTGTGACACAGTGGGAAAGAGACTGGAGCACATTCACGCAGTTTGTTTAGGAGAAGTATTTAGGCCAAACACGAGCGGCCGCAACATTAACTCTGGTGTTTACATACGACCAAAGTAGAGCTGGTCTGTTGTTAATATTGAATATAAAAGGCCAAGGGATGATGTATTTTGTATATAATGTTCCCGGCAGGCAATATTCTGAGTGAAATGAAAATTGAATGAAATTGACAAATGTCTAATGTGCAACAAAAAGCCCTTAAAGGTGCAGTGTGTAAGATTTGGTGCCATCTAGTGGAGCAGTTGCCTGTTGTATCCATCACCTCACCTTCAACCCTTCTGAACATGCAGGAGAACTTGAGGTCGACTTCATTAAAACCCAAAAGATGTTTACTATGTTCACTCTGGGCTACTGGAAAAAAAAATGGCAGCGCCTGTAGATGTTTGTAATATTATGTTGTGACATGATAACCAAAATGGTACGCACCGCACCTTTAAAAAAAACAAAAAACTCAATATCGAGATGGGGGAACTAAAGTGTTAGCATACCATTTTGAAAATAGAAGATAAAAAAAAAGGATCATCATTAACTGTATATCATATTATAACTAGATTATTTCAGTCACTGTATTTTTCCAGGCTTCATCTTCTGTGTCTGACTCCCCGGCTGAACTCTCCTCACTGCGAGGCTGCTCGGCGCTCTCTTTGTCTCTCTCTCTCCCCCTCACAACTTCTCAAGTACGAGTGGGAGCAGAGGGTCGGAGGAGGGAGTGATTGGAATTCATTATGGTCAAATGATTGCAAACTCTGGAAGCCGAGAGGCCTTTTCTAATCACAGCTGAATGAGCTGCAGGGTTAATGTGGGCAGGCTGTGGAGTGGCGGAGGAAGGAGGGAGGAGAACTCCATCGTCGGTGTAGAGCTCTCGAGGGCCCTTCACGCCGCTCTAATGGTGGAATTGTTCCGACACTGAATGGATACATGAGATGCTGCGGTTCACAGGCATGACTCACTCTGAGAGTGTACTCAGGTTTACTGCCGTGCAGGGAGACGTTTCTCATCCAAATGTTTCCCTCTATTTTTTTTTTTTTTTTAATATTCTCAGGTTGTGTCGGAGGAGTGTCGGGTTCTGTTCGGTTTCCTGCTAGAATATAGTTTTTCTACAGATACGTGGAGATGAATAAAGTATATATCCGTCTATCCGAGTCATGGAGATTGACAATATGCTTTCAGGTGCATATTAGATCAGTGGTGTCAAAGAAAAGGTCTGAGGGCCAGAACAGGCCCACCCACCAGAGGGTCCAATCCAGGACATGGGAGAGGAGGGGTGGGGGGGGGGGGGGGGGGGGGGGGGGGGGGGGGGGGGGTGGGGGGGGGGGGGGGGGGGGGGGTTGGTAGGATGGCGCTAAGACTGTGGAGAGCCCTGGCATGGGTGTCAAGCCAGCACCGGCCCGGCAGGTGGCCCAGTCCCGCCCATCTACTTGGTATGAAACAGTGTTTTCATTACTGGTACATTTTTTGTAATAGCACAAAGGGAAAGTAGTTGAAGTTGTTTGAAGGTCAACATGCTATGATTTCACATTTGTGGGCGCGGAACTAAAATGAGTTTGACATCCCTGTATTAAAAAGTTGATTATTGGCTTTTACATGAGTTGAAATGTTCCCATCAAGCCTTTACTACAAAAACATGAGAGTTCACCTACCATCCAGTCATCCATCGTCCTCTCCATCCATCCATCCATCCATCCATCCATCCTAACGCTCCAACGATCATCCAGTGCTCTGGTCAAACCCTCTCCCATCACCTTTCCCTCCTTTCCCTCCAACCTGGCTTGAGGAGCGCTGCTGGCCCACCAACACTTCCCCGGAATGTCCTCTTCCCCGACATCGAGCGGTGGAGGACTCCTGCATTTCCAATCCTGTTTGGGTCTCTCTGCTCCTCCTCTACCCGTCTGGGCGAGTTGGCAGCGACTACAAAGGAGCCGAGGAGTTGGCACGCGGCGGAGATCCGAGGGCCGGGGATCAGAGGAGAGGAGATCACTCATCCTGCCACAGAGTTGGCGCTGACTTTTGGGAGCGACCGGCTACAGATTAGCCCGCGGTGCTAACCTGGGCGACTGCAGACCTTTGGCGAGGCACATCAATGGCTAAGAGACTCCCCGCGGACTTTAAAGACATATGTGCACATGGCAGATCAAATTAAAATGCTGACACTGAGGTGGTTTCATCTTTTGGCACTATCCTCCAAAGGGCCACCTGGCCGGCGCCGCGTGCCTGCGCTCATCACCGAGTCCTCACTGAAGATAACTGCCGGTGTTAGCCCGGAAATCTCCAGCTCTCCGGTCCAAAGCCATATGTCTCTGTTAGCGCCTGCATAATATTGTATATATTAAACCGCTCGCTGCTGCTGCTGCTGCTGCTGCTGCTGCTGCTGCTGCTGCGCCATCTCGACATCCAATAATGATCTGCCCGGCAAACAACACTTCAAGTAGTCTGTTTTAAGATCAAGTAGAAGTCCTAAAATGTAAATGTAATTATTAATGGTGGCTGTGTCTCGGGAGACAGTTAGCGGCACAATTCCCAGTCCTTCAGAGTTTGAGCGCTTCTGCGTTCTGTAGTGTCTTTGGGCAAAATAACGAACCCCCCCAAATTGTTGTCATAACCCTGGAATGAGCCCTGTACCGGTAAATACTATTCCCACCAGGAAGAGGTGGCCATGTACATCGGCGGCCATGTTGCCCCACTATGTTTTTGTTCAAATTCAAACCCAGATGTCAACAAATCCAATACGAGGGCCCTCGAAGATGAGACAGTCGACAAATAACCTGTCATTTTTTTTAGCAGAGCGATATTTTTGCCACATTATGTGAACAGGGACTATAACACTTCTGTCAGATTTGTTATATCTTATAGAGCTGAGATCTGATCTGTTACAATGTATATAAACAGCGTTGGGGAGCTGACACAAGGTGCTGGGGGCTTTAGCCGTAATGCTTCATCATCCCTGTAGCAACATCTACAGTGACACCACGGTGACCTGAGATCCAGTATCTGAGACCATCTGAGACACGTCATCGACACGGGGTCTCAGCTCCTCAACACACACACACACGCAGGTTGTTTAATACCCCATGAGTGGTACAAATTAAAAAACGATCCTGCCGCCTGCGTGTAAATCTACACGGCGCTAAACCGAGCCGCAAATAAACCGAGCCGCAAATATGAGGTCCCCTGTTGCTAATGAGACAGTTCAGCCGCAGGAGGCCCCACATGGCCGGGCAGCCTCCGACCGATGGCGGCGCTAAGAGGCATTTACTGAAGTTGCCGGATCTTATTTTCACACTCGGGGGCAAACCTGACCCCTGGTATGAGTGGGCAGGGGCGTGATGAGTGTGTGCCAGCTGCACGGAGCTGTTGACGGACACAAACAGACTAATGGAGATCAGGTTGTGTGGACGGGGACTTGCTTTAACAGGCCACTTGTTGCAGTGAATGGTGATTATTTATACAGCGGTTTTCTAACCGTTTGCACATTTACACAATGTCAGGAGCAATTTGAGGTTCGCTATCGTGCGAACCAACCTTTTGGCTTGGAAGGTGTAGGAGGGACAGGGATTGAACCACCGACCCACTGGTCAGTTGTGCTTTGTTTGGGCAGTGATTCAATAATAACAACATTATTTAACCGTCTCTATTCATTACACCGTGACAACATGGCGGCTGTCCAGAGCATATACGATCCCGACTTAATCAGAGCAGCGACACTGAGATTATTAATAACCACACACACACACACACACACCACCCGAGGACACCTAACTGGGCTAGACCCCCCCCCCCCCCCCCCCCCCCCCCCCCCCCCCCCCCCCCACACACACACACACACACACTGAATCCTGCTGAATCAGCGCTGCTACACAGGGTTAGGCTGTGATGCACAAAGTACACAGAGTGGCACTTTTGAAGGAACAGTGTGTAAGATTTGGTGACCTCTAGAGGTGAAGTTGCATGTTGTATCCATCTCCTCACCCTCACCCTTCTGAACATGCAGGAGAACAAAAAAATCAAACATTCAGAGGGACAAAAATGACTCAAATATCTCACACTGCACCTTTAACGATGTGCTTGATAGATACTCTATGAGTGATTGAACAACCTGCGATGGAGCCCGCATGCTGCCTATATATTTATACACGCACACACACACACACACACACACACACACACACACACACACACACACACACACACACTGTATATAGAGGTGTAAATGTCCGACGAAGTCCTGTCCTAAAACCTCTGACAATGCAAATCTAATCTAAGCAAACACGCCACAGTTATGTGGCGCCTCGTTTTAGCTCGGCACCAGTGGCCTTTAACTGGGCGGCTGAACGTCAGCCGCCGTCCACACGCTCGCTCGCTCGCTCTCTCTCTCTCTCTCTCCTCTCGGGGCGAATACGAGCGCGTTTAAAAAGAAACGACAGGTGGACGCTCGGGTGCTGACACGTGGGATCGCCAATGGGAGCCCGCTGGTGGCTTTCTGCATAGCTGTGTTGTCACCTCCCCACAGTTTTGACCGCTGCGCCCCTCCACTCCCCCACCACCACCACCACCACCCCCCACCCCCACTCCCTGGCTCCACCTGCCCTCGGGTAACACTCCTGTCTGCTCCCTCTCACCCCAACGACGGCAGGGACCCTCGAGCAGCTGGAGTTGACGACACTTGTCAGCGCAGAGATAATGTATCAAGCGGAGCGGACCCCTCTCTCTGACCTCTGACTCGTGCACACGCATTAACAGGCTTCATGCATGTGCATGTCCATGTTCTCACACACACACACACACACACACAGGTAGACACCTTCTGACGGCACATGTCAACTGATAGGACTGACAAATAAATATCTGGTTTCACATCTTTTATGGACACAATGCTACATTACACGTGTTTTCGCAAAAAGTTGCTGAGTGCACCTTTAAAGGTGCAGTGTGTAAATTTTGGTGACATCTAGAGGTGAAGTTGCATGTTGTATCCATCACCCTCACCCTTCTGAGCATGCAGGAGAACCTGTGGCCGACTTCAGATGTCATTCAAACTCAAAAGATGTTTTGTATATTATAATATGTTTACTACTGTAAAAACATGGCCGCCCCCATAGAGAGGACCTGCTCCTCACGTAAATATACATTAATGGGCTCATTTCAGGGAAATGGGGGGAAAAAAAACATTTGGGTGATTATAAACTCGTGAAAATGTCAGTATGTAATTGTTCTATAATATTTGTAGAAGTGACAAAAACCTTACACACTGCGCCTTTAATAGTATTGCATCTACAGTATTACACAGTGGGGTTTTGCAACGCAGTGCCTCTCCAGCTCTAACCTGTATCTGTGACTTGGCATGTAGGTGGTGTTTCAACATACTACGTGAGGTTGACAGAGTGTATCAGTGTCCAACCCTGTGACTCTCACAGACACAGTGTCACATGGCAAACTGGATTAAAGCCATGTCAACACATCCAGCCTGGCGGGGATGAGTTTCAGCAACTCACTGACCATTTTGTCACTGTCATGTACCCCCCCCCCCCCCCCCCACCACCCCTACCCACCCTCCCCCCCACCCCCACCCCTACCCATCCTCCGAAGTTGCCTTGATGGACTGCGCTGGTTTTTATTCTGAGTGAGAAATGTCTTCCATTTCTTCCCAGTTTTCCTCTCATTTTGTTTTTTGTTTATTTAACTGGGGGGGGGGGGGCAAGTTAACGGAAAATATGAGCAACTGACTCAGACGTTTGCGTTCTCGCATGCAAGCCCTGTGGACAGATTTCAGAAAAATGTTCAGTGGCAGGCTGACAGCAGCTTCACTTACACTCACCATGAGCAGGAGACCGTAATGTAGAAGTAGTTTTATGGGCCTTGAATTAAAAGAGACAATTCTGACAGAGATATCTCACACAGGCACTACTTGATAATATGATACGACCGTAGACTGTAAATAAAGACGGACGTGTCGTCCCAGACGTCACCCAAGGGTTTCTGCACAGTGCTTATGAGGCCAGTAGTGGGCAGTTCACTAACTCCTCCTACTTCCTGGTTTCTCCACAAATAGGGCAAAGAGGCGGAGCTCAGGTAGAGCTGGGGGTGGGCCCATGTTGCTGTGGCAGCATCCACAGAGGGTGTCGGGTCGGCCCAGGTGTCACTCAAGAGTTTGGCATCCTCTGAAGTTGACCGTTTTAACATGGGAGTCTATGGCGATTGACTCGCTTTTGGAGCCAGCCTCCAGTGGCCACCCATGTGAACTGCACGTTTTTCCACTTATTCCCCTTCTGGCCTCGTCCGTCAGCGCCAGATGTTGCCACTAGGACAAGACAGATGTGGACATATCTGCGGTTGAGGAGTAGAGCCCAACTGGACTTGCTCGAGTAGCTTACATAAACTACCTCTATGATGATTCTGTGATCGAGGAATGTAGTGTGACGCACACCGCTCACTAATATTTCACTTTAACGGGACATTCCAACAATGCATATTTCAGCCAGGAGCTCCTCCCACTTGTCTTGACAGACCTGAATCACATCCTGAGCAACAGACGCCTTCGAAGGACAATTCCAGCATTTGGTCCCTAAAAAAAAAACATCAACCACGTCAGTGGAGATGATTGAAAGTGTCAGAGTTTGATGCTTGGTGACGGCGACAGAAACTGCGGGTTATTTATACTGAGCTGCTGTTTCGAAATAAAGTTACTTTGTGTGCATGTTTGCCTGTGGGTGGTTCTGATCACAGCTCGTGTGTCAATGCTTTGTTTTGATGTTAGTCATACATCACATTGTTGTGTGTGTGTGTGTGTGTGAGTGTGTTGCATGTGAAGTGGGTGGTGACTGGTGTGTGTGAGAACTGTGCCGTAAAGTTGCGTCTACAGGAAGTTTGCCAAGAGGTTCAGGTGTGAAGTCACGCCCCCCGATGTCAAGCTTGTCTTCACCGCTCTCTCTCTCATCCATCATCAGGGAGGGAAACACAACACTGAGCGCAAACACAAACTCCTTGATCTGACAACAAACTCCGCACGAGGACGTCATCCAAGGGGCTGTTTTCACTGGAAACCCAGCAACAGGGTTCAGATTCAAACCCATCTGATAAACACCGCTGTGTGGTTGTTTGTATTAGCTCCCCCTCGTTTCATCTGCACAAAAGCCAGAAACACACACACACACACACACACAAACACACACACCCTCCGCCTCCGCCCCGTCCCTCCCTCCCTCTCATGCATCCACAGCACTTTGCAGCTTGTTAGTGGGGCAGGATGCTTGGTGCAGTGCCCCAGAGGCGGTGGCATGAAGGTGACATCTATCACTTAGAGCGCCAGTGTGCTATAAATACCAGCGGCGGGCTCCCTGCGCTGCCACCTTGTGACAGCTCGGGCTCGGCTCGGGAGGGAAGCTGCTGACGAGGGAGGGTGGGAGCAGGCTGGAGGGATGCAAGTGAAGATTTAATGTTGGACGTGAGTAGACTGGTGGTGGGAGGGGGGGGCTTCTCGTGTACGTATGTATCTTAATCATACTGCTGTTTGTTGACTGTGAGAAATCCCATCCACAAACAACCACAACACACATCAGGGTTATAGATAGGGAACATCCTCCTAGTTTACCGGAGACTCAAACGATGAATGATCAGATCGAGGCAGACTGACACTTCCACTCCGGGCAGCTGCATAAAAGCATGATGGTGCAAAATGGCGGCACACAAGACATGACAATATCGGTGTATTAAAATGTGAAATTAAAATAATAACAGTCATT
This sequence comes from Chascanopsetta lugubris, assembly GCA_016785325.1. Lineage (NCBI taxonomy): Eukaryota > Metazoa > Chordata > Actinopteri > Pleuronectiformes > Bothidae > Chascanopsetta > Chascanopsetta lugubris. The sequence goes on from JAFBJT010111218.1 coordinate 60,547, forward strand.
TGAAATACAATAATAATGGATTCTGATGGAAACTGGAATCAAAGCCAGGTGTTTTCGTTTCATTTCAAGGATGCGGCCATCTTGACAAAACATGAGCATCGCCGTTTCAACAAGTGAGCCATTAGTAAACAGTCAGGAGGCGTTTCCTAAATCAACAAACCAAAACGAGGGTGAACGCACAAACCTGTCTATCCACACACTCACTTTTTTACTGCCGCCTCCTGGCTTGCACAGAATTTCCTGTGAGCGTGGTATTAATCTATCATCAGCCGGGAAACGCGCCACAGGCGTTTTCCACAGTGTCAGAGCAAGGTGTGAAGCATGTATTTATGTTATGATGTATTCCATTCTCTAATGATCACTCTGAAGTATGCGTCTTGTTTTGATCACGCTCGAGTCGTTTGGCAGCGTTCCAGCTCAGAGCCGTAAAAACCAACCGGCGTGTCGAAGGAATTGAGCGATCAGGAGAGAGTTTGAACTCCTGTGGAGCTGATGTTTTTTTCTCCAAAGAGGAACTGAAAAGAGTCAATGACACTTTGAGTCTGATCATGTCCGGAATATATTTAACCTGGTTGACAAAAGCTGTTTTTGTTGTATTGATTTGGAGAAATACTGGTTGTTTTGCTATTTTCAATATGAGAACCAATCGCAACACTACTTGCTATTGGTTACTATGGGTTTTACAGTGGAACAGGCCTTTTATCCATTGATTACTTGGTGTAATTCTATTTTTTCCAAACTTTGTTAGGAATTTGAGAAGTTTGAGAAATGTTCACAAAAATACAAATGTGTCACCAAGTCTTTATAAAATACGTACAAGACAATATATGTCTAGTATACACCTATATATGTAAAGGTTTAGGTACAAATATTAAAATGAGATTTTCGGATTCTATTCTATTTCATAATCATATCAAAAATGTGATCCTTCATTTAAGTTGGAAAAAACCGTTGAGGTTGGGGATGCCTGCCAACCACAAAAAGTTAAAAAAGGAAAAATTAAATTTAAAAAAAGGGGGGAAAAAAGAGATTTTGCCAAATACTAATAAGCTCTCAGAGACAGAGATCATGTTTATGTTCCAGCGTTCGAAGCCCAACTGTTGTGGCTGCGTTTTGAATAACCGCGGTTTGGCTCACGATGCCGAGCATATAAACTATGTCTTCACTGTTTTGGCCGAACATAAGTTTGCGTGGTTCATTGGAGGCCAGGTCCGACTGTGGAGACTGTATTTATGAGGTTGTCATGTAAATGCTGGAAAAAGCTGCAGCGTATGAAGACACGCTGTGTTATGATAACTACAGTCAGCACTAATAAATACACCACTCGAGAGGGTTTCCGTTACATGGAGTTTACGTTGGCTGAACGCTGGAGTGACGGCTCAGAACTCGTGCTGACAGTTAAGGCACACCTGCTCTAAACATTGCAAGTGGACAACAACATTAGAAAACTAGTTTTAAAAATCGTACCAATGGTCGGAATAAGAGAGGATGTTATTGAATTCGAGCTCTGCCAGTCTTCTCTGCTCACTTCGTTTTTAGCAGAGTGCCAACACAGAATGGAAAGAAGAACGGGTTGTAAAAACTACAATCTTTGTCCAAATAACTTGACGGACTTAAAAGTTATGTGGATTCTGCGTCTAATTGGGCGTGGGTGATTTTGGCACATGACAAAAACAGATTGGCTGACATCAACGGCTAAAGATATGGGTGCGGCAGCGAGACGCGGCCAACCCAACGGTTCCAGGACATCCTCGTTATCTTTGACTGCAACTGTAATGAAAGTCACACCGTGGCTTGAGGATCCATCCATCTCATCATGTAAAGGCCAATTAATGCAAAGCAATGCCAGATTCGTAGTCTATGTGGGCATTCATGGGTATGCATCAGTATGCGTGCATTCCCCCTGCAGATCCTCTGCCAACATGCTCATGGGCATAGATGTGAAACTTTGGCAGCCGTGGAGTTACACATTCTGGTCTAGCGTCTCCATGCACCTCACAACAATGGTGGGTGTTTCTCATAATCACAGCTCTTGTGGTTTATGTCACCTCCACACATTTTTTTGGGGGGGGGGGGGGGGGGGGGGGGGGTTGTGCATGTCAGCTGACAGCAGACGTAGGGTTGAATTTTTGTTTTGAACATTTCCACACCTGTCTCTTCTCCTCTCAACACAA
>JAFBJT010111221.1:0-10411 GCA_016785325.1 Chascanopsetta lugubris
CACCAGGTTGAGTTTAGACATAGGAACATAAACAACAAGCCCCCCCCCCCCCCCACCACCACCCCCAGAGCAGCAGCACATGCTGCGCAGGAGGAGATTATTGATTCCATGTCATGAATAGGTAACGACAGGAAAAGCATCTCAATCCAAAACCACAAATTCAGCTTCCTCTCTGGAGTGAAACACTGTCAGGCCTTCAATAGATGTAAACAGACATGACAGGAAGTATAATGAAGTGTTGCAGCGTGTGGTGGTGAACTCGCAATGACGCGCCTGATCCACTGCTCCACGTGTCAGCATATTTTCTTGTCAAGTCATCATTCAGGATGATTGTGGTTCCAATGTCAGACGTATAAAAACAAGACAGCTGCATGGGAGCTATTTTCTGCACCTGAGGGCTCATGACAAATTCAAAAAGCAGAATCAACAGGTGGTGCAGCAGCCAATGGAGTGACTGCTCGATCTCAAGTAGGCGGGGCCAGTATACTCAAAGCATAATAACCCACTGACAACAACAACTCAAATTTGTTCTCTTTGTTTTAGTGCAAAAAAGCACATTTTGTTCAACATAAAGTACATTTATCTTCTGGTGGGCTGTTTTTAGCCCACGGGCCGTATGTCTGACACCTGTTTCAGATCAAGTATCAATATTTCATACATATATTTTAGGGACATTGTTAAGCAAGTTGTGTTTTCAAAATTACCCTCGAAATGGAACTATTCTGATATCGAACATCAAATTTATTAATCATCAACATAATTGAGCCAAGTGAAGTCACTGCCTTTGTTTGACTGGACTCAAGTAAATAAACTTGCTATGACTTGACAAAGTTTCCTTTCCTGAAATTTAATTCAGGAAAATATGGGCATAACATTTTGGTATTTTGACCACGTGTGTGTTTTTCTTTTCTTGAACTGATTTGAATGTTTGATTAATTATTAATTGTAGAAAATGTCATAGACATTATTCTGTATCATATAAAGGGATCACTGATGAAACAAAAATGACAATAGGTATTATGTTTTATTATTTACAATACAAATTGTGTTTGAATCAATGTGTGGATTGTGGATGTCCATGTGTTAAATAAGACTTGAAATATAGAACAACAATTTCTTTGCACAAACATATACATAGTTAAACAGTCCTATTAGTTATATTTTTGTATTGTCTGAATAAAACTGCCTTTATTTAGGATTGTTATTATTTTATCTATTTTTACTTTACAGACTTCTTATTGTGTAGCATTACATGGGTTAGGGTTATTTTTATTTCAGTGCAAAATTAGTATTTTTTACATATATAATTCTACAGTACTTTTTACATGCTGCCTTTTAAAACCTGCTGCCTTTGTTTATTTATTTTAATTTTTTTCAAAATTTTCATTTCATTTGACAGTGAAACATGTTTCCTTACAGTGCATATAACAACAAACACTGACACTTTAAAATATAGAAATTCAATATAGACTTTGCTATAAATAACCCTGTTTAAGGCAATAATGGAAAAAACAAACAAACAAAAAACACCACATATAAGCTTGATTCCAACATATCGACGATGCCCAGCCCCATGAGTGAATCTGATGCCTTGTGACATCATCAACACTTAGTCTGACTGGCTCCAGGTCTGTCCAGGGGCGTCGTCTGTGGCCTTGCCCACCTCTAACAGACAGACTCACTCGCTTGAGGCCATTTCAGAATCTGGCACATATGAAGAGCGTGTCGTCCTGAGAGGAAGCGTGGGTGCTGCACCTTGTTTTCCTCGTCTCTGAGGACGAACCCTCCTGTCCCTAATTAAAGCTTCAGAGCCTGAAGGAGAACTTAGCGCACAACATGGACTTCTTCTCCATATTTATGCTGCACTCACACCTCCGAGCTCCCTGCTGGACAAACACAGTCTCTCCCTGAATTAGCAGCTGGTGGATTTAAGTGCTACTTCATTTCTGTTCCGGGGCCATTACACAAACATCTTCCTGTGACCTGCTGTAGAACCTTTTGTCACCCATGGGTGCAGAATCCACAGTCGGTGCACATCCTCCAATTGTGCCCTTGCCCAACCACTCCAATGTCACATTATTATTATTTTTTTCAAATACATAAATGTAATAAAAAATGAATACATTGAATGAATGAATTAACACATGAAATAAATAAATACAATTGGATTGTAAATTCAAATTTCTAAGCTAAAAATATATCTTTACAATTTCACATTTCTTTTATTCATATTTATTTATTATGAATAAATTATAAATAAGTGCTTCTTGCTTCTGTCCTGGGGCTATTCCACAAACATCTTCCTGTGACTTGCTATATAACCTTATGTCACCCATGGGTGCAGAATAGTCTGATATTGCCCTTGCCTCTCCATCGTTCCCCCGCCCCCATCCCAATAAACTTTTAGGGAACTTACCTAAATGACTGATTAATGAAATCTAAAGCTGCTCGATGATGTCACGGTGGCTTGAGAACAATATCACCAAATGAAAGAAGTGAAGCAATATAACAGCAGCTCCGGGCCTCAGGCTTTTCATACTGCTGGGTGAATGTGGTTGCCAGGGCAACAGAGCATCCAGCATTGCAGAAGTGCGTGAATACATTTTTTATGAGACTGAATAAAATGGGGGAGAGGAAGGTGAACAGCCAGAGAGCGGTCGTGTCACAGTGCTCTTGCATAACTGCGGGAGCGGTCTTGACAAGTGTGATGGCGGGCGTGTGGGCACAGCGGAGCGCCCACCCGCCGCCATGGACGGTGAAGGAATGTCACTGTTACTGTCAATTAGAACGGGATCATTTCATAATCCAGCTAAAACAAATAGCCCAGAGGTGATGTGAGTAGACGGTAATCACAGACAATCCCCATGTTAATAACAAGTGAAAAAAAATCTAATCGCCTATTATGGGGTGTTTGTCTGATATGTTAATTGCTAAGCATGCAAGTGTAAAGAGAACAACTCCTGTGTTGACACTGAAAATAAACGTAATGCTAGGCTGCGATACAATTGTTCCCTGGGAAGTTTTATTTGCTCCATCTCTGGCGTCTTCAAAGGCAACATCAAAGGCATCGCTGTCTTTAAATCTTTCCAGTTTGCTGGCCATCAAATTGTGTGTAGCGACGATGATGATGATAATATCTGTTAATAACGGACGTCAAAGAGGAAACACAAGTGACATTTCATCATCAAAGTCAGCAGCTCCAGCAATTTGCAACAGGCCGAGAGAACGGCCATGAAAGATCAGAGCAGCTGTATCTGGTGCTAACGTCTCGAATGTCACCTTTGTTTTATTCTAATTAACTATTTTTATCAAGTAAATACATTTAATTACAAATGAAATAATTGAATGAATAAATAAAAAATATAATTCAATAAAATGAAAATAAGAATTTTAAAAAGCTTTTTTTATTTAACATTTCTATTTATTTTATGAATAATTATTATTCATCTATTTAAAAAATAGATAAATACATAACTATATATATATAAAATGGATCAATAAATTGAATAAATCCAATAACTATAACCTAATTAATAAATAGACTCCTAGATACATTTTAGATCTAAATTAAAATGTAAAAATCAAAAATATTTAAAGGTGAAGTGTGGGATTTGTTGCGACATCTGGTGGTGAGGCTTAAGTACTAAGCGCTCTGGCTCAGTTTCTCCCTTTCTGAGTGTCAACAGAGCTACGGTGGCCCCACGACTTCAACAGCCTCAAGAAGCGACTGAGCAGAGAGGGGTTATTTTATATTAGTATATTTACAATGTTACTTACGTCTGTAAACACCATGTTCTCTCTCTCTCAGCCCTGTTCCCACTGGGATTCAAACAGACCACTGTGCTAAATAAATTCATTTGGCTCACTCGCCTCACCTTTTAAATTCCAGCTTCCAGTCTCTCCGTATCTTACATCCAGAAACCATTTGCGCTGTAAGCCTGTGATGATATAACTCCACATTTACTGATTGTAAAGATGCAATTAGGCTGAAACCCCCTCATCATCAATTTAATAGTTTTTATAAAAAAACGTTCTCTCATTCCTCCATCAAGTACAACATCGCTTTTCATGTAAATTAAAAAAGAGAGACATTTTCTTGTATCTTTAGAAACTATGGTAGTGTCATGGGAGTGGGTTCAGCTCTTTTCTTTTTGAGAAAATGGATGAATATGAATAATCCTAGTATCAGGTATCAAGATACCACAAGATGTTTTTGATAAAATTACAGCAACAACATTGCTTCAAATTATTCCACTTCTACCCCTCTCCATGTTCAGACATACCAATGCAGTACATACTCCAGGTCAACAGGTGGCAGTGCAACTTTTCTACTCTTTTTTTCCAGATAAAAAAATACAAGTAAAACTGAAGAACGCCACATTTCAGGTTGTTTATCACAACCCTAATTTTTGCATCACTTCCTGTTCCTATTTCAAAGTGCACTTCCACATTTCACGATTACTGAATTCATTCATTCATTTCAAAATGGCTTTGTTACCACAAAACTAAAAGTTAAACAGCCTATATTGCCTTTGTTTGTTTATGTGTATACATAAATATATATTTATTGGAACAGGACACTGTGTCGATCATGTGACCCCATTCAACTCTATACAACGTTTCTTGCCTGTCGCGTAAGATTAAAAGGTTTCAGAGCTTTGGGTTTAGTTCCGAGCGAAGCGCCCCATTGGGCATGCTCAGTAGCGTCACTTCCATAATGCATTGGGACTGCTCATTTGGCTCGGTTTTCAATATTAGTGTCTCTCCTAATTGAAAAATGGATACAAGAGAAGTCCCTACATCTAATAAACCGAGTAACATTCCATTTAGACAGTTTGGCACAAAGGAGAGGTGAAATTACTGTTTGAGAAGTTACTGATATATTAGTCACCCAGATCAAGTCTCCAAACACCATTTATCTTGAAGCAGATTTACAGTATATGTCAGATCCTGCCATGAAGCCACTGCAGTGATGAAGATTTCCTGACGGCTTTAATGATTCATTTACATAACCACTGATGACTTTTTATCAGATGAAGGATTTAAAAGAATCTTTATGAGAGTTCATCAGGAAGTCAAAGGCATCATTTCTGTTTTCATATGATAACGCTGCCTGACAACAACTTGAACTCAACTACTGCATAACTATTTAATGTGAAATGGGGAATAAGAGATAGAAAAAACTATATTTTTTCTAATTTTCTCCCAAATTTATTTTTTCATTAATTGATTTGTGTCTCTCTTTTTCATATAAAAAAGGAAAGTAGACTACACGATAGAATACTTTTACGAATACGTTTTTCTCTTTCAATAAAAACGTTTTTTGTTTTTTTTTAAGTATCTTGTAGTATCTTGTAACTTCCATATCATATATTTAATTTTGAAATTTCAAATAATTGCATTCTCAACCTTTTGTTTAACCGTGCACACAAAGTCAGGGTATAGTCTGCAGTATTTGTGGGCTGGTGTTGGACAGTAAATAAACCAGTCAAATTTGGAATGTGGTGCAGCTGGGAGATATGGGTGTGGCTGCAAATAGCTGTCGGCTGAAACAGGAAGGGAAGGGGAGAGAGCAGGATCGTGACAATAATCCTGCCCAAAGATTGACACCCATGAATTTGTCTATGTACAGTATATTGCTTTAAATGTTTTATGATGAAATGAGAATAACCCCTAAGAGATAGACATAAGATAGATTATAGGCAGATATAAGGAGAAGCTCAGAGCTGCTTTTCTATTGGACTAAAAAAAATGTAAAAAATATAAAGCTTGCGTGTGTGTTTGGAAGCTAAGGTGTGCTATCGTCGGTGCAGCTTTACCTCCAGAGCCCTTCAGGGTTCCAGAGGTAGAACCCTGCACATGTCAGTCATCTCTCTGTCACAGGGAATGATGCTAACTTGTCCTGTTTCTTTTCCCGTGAGGGAAAAATGTGACGACAGCCACGACCCACTCCGAACATTCCCCAGGTCTCCTCGCTAAGATACATCTGATGTTCTCTTTCATTTGATATTATATATTCTTCCAGAGGGGCCATAGAAGAAACCCAGATTGTTACCGGGGGCTATTTATTTATGTATTATCTATAATATCTTTATTTCAGTAACGATTACTCCAACCACTGTTTTATCAAGAAACTCATATGGATGAGAAAATAACAAAACTTTATAATCAGTAATTATCAAATGTGTGGCAGGAAATCAATTTAACATTCTAAAATAAACAAATTGGGGTGGGACTTTTATTTTGAAGGGTTAGAAAGTGCACCAACAACATGAAAACCTCTACCCACGCCGCCTGCTCCGCGATGCTGCTGCTGCTGTCTTGTAGACATCACACATGACAGAATCACACTCACAGAATCAGAGGCATTCAAAATAAAAACATATGTTGCCTATTATATTATATTATATCTAATTTTTTAGATTCCCAGAAACAGATGCCACTCACACCCGACACTAATCGTGTTAGAAGTCGAATGTGGGTTTCTTGTCCGAGCAGTTCTGCCTGCAGTGTGTAGTTCTGATGTGTTTATTCCTGCAGTCCCATGCTCATAGAATAGCTTTGTCTTGTTGTTTTTTTTTAGCTTTTTGTTTTTTAGTCAATTAAAATTCTTAAGATAATGAGAATATTTAACTATTCTGACTGGAAATGAATGAGGGTGGTGGGACTTTCATTTTGAATGATAAGAAAGCGAGGGGTGGGCGCACTCTGTTCCTGTGACACCCTCATGCTTCACTGACTGACTGATGAGCGATGGAGTCAGAGAGACGAGTGATGCCATCTGAACGCGCTCCTCGCATAAGTGTGATTGGCTATCAGCAAAAAAGGGGCAGTCGGGGGAGATTCCCTTTTTCATTTTCAAGTGTCTTTTTAATCAACTGGCACAAAGTGAAGCCTCCATTGTAGAGAAGGGGGCGGGGCCAAGTGTCAAATTGGAATCCCTCACTGACGCTGATTTAATTGAGATCTGTGTGAGCTGAAGTCAAACCGCGAGGTTTAAATCAATCTGGAGCTTTGGATTGGGAGCTTCAAAGGAACACAAGCGGCAGAGTACCCCCCCCCCCCCCATGAATAACAACGATAATGCGACTAAAGGCATCATTAGCATATTTTACTCTGAGAGGTCACAGGGACACATGTGCTTGTCATATGTCTCCATGAGAGGCTGCCATGTAATAAAGCCTAAACTGGCATGGAAAGGAATTTATCATTTGCATCTGGCCAGAAGGCGAAGAATGAATAATAATGGTGTTAAACTCATAACATTTATATTTTCCCCTTTCACCTTCTTAACTCAGCATATTAACATGATGTTTCCTGGTGTTTGAATGAAAGGTTATGAACATTCATCAAATCCAAAGAGATTTATCCCATTCAAATAATATTTCTCTCACTGCCCACAGAGAGAGAGAGAGAGAGAGAGAGAGAGAGAGAGAGAGAGCGAGAGAGAGAGAGAGGTGCGCTGTTTGTACAACAGACCTGGAGAGACGCTGCGCTCGCATGAACTCTGAGGAAATTTGAATAATTTAATAGACGAATAGAAGAGAAACTGCAACAAAAGCATCGATCTTTTCACGCTGGTATCAATCCGATTCCGATACTCACCTTGGTGTCGATACCATATATATTTGGATCGATACGCCTATTTCCCGCCTGTGTGATTGCCCTCATGTACCCCAGCTTCGTCCCATTACCCCTGTGTATATCTATCCCCTGTCTTGTTGCCAGTTTGTTCTTTGTCATTGCTCCTACCTCGTCCTTGCTTTTCATTCAGTAACCATTTTGGATCTCCCTGAGCTGAATTGCCAGGTTTTTTGTTCATATTTTCCTCCTTTGTGTTTCACCAAGTTACATTTTTGCCTCTGGTTTTTGCACAGTGTTTTTTTAAAATTTTTTATTCGTTTATCTTAGTTGATTAGTTCCTCCTCAGGAGTGATTTTCTGTTTTGTATTTTTGAGATTGCTAGCGTTTGTTTCCTCCAAGTTCATCTTGCGACCTTTGGTTAATAAACATTTTCATTTTTTAAACAGGAAGGATTGACAGCTGGTTGCTTAGCAACAGGAAACAAATAAAAAGCAATATTGAAAAGTCAAGTTTTTCATCTGCACAAATGAAGGACTGGATAGAAAGACAATATAAGCCTCACCCCGTACAGAGAGAGTGAGAACTCCCCTCTCCAGAGAGCCAGTAATGGTCGTATAACATACCAGGTAAATGACGGCCAGATGCGTTTTTGTGTAGATGGGAGCCCCAAAGGTCAAGGTGATAGCTGAGGGGGTCATGCTTGTTTTTAACTCTGTCAATCAGTCATATAATCATATTCTTTGGGAATAAGCTCATTGGGGATGTTCCTTACCCACTTCGGGTCAGGTGTCCTATGCCCTTAATGGTTAAAAGAAGTGGTATTTCCCATTTTAGCCAATCATACAATAGTGATGCAATGAATATTCCTTAGCGTGCCTTACAGTCTTTAAATTGTGGATGTTAGACCCACAATGGGCAGAGCTTCAATTGACAGAACCTCTCTCAGATGTATAGCTGCATCTGATCTCATATTCAGCTTGATTGCCTTTCAAAATAAAAGTCTTATTCTCCAACAAGCTGGTATCACATAGTCTTTCCTTGCATTCATCATCACACCAGATAAAGCCCAAGAATAAACTACCCACCACAATAGTGTAGTTAGTGCCAGGCTTTAAACATGTTTCATTCACCTCTAAAGTTGATCATTTCAACAAGGGAGTCTATGGGGACTGACTCGCTTTTGCCTCACGTGGCCACCCTGTGAACTGCACGTTTTTTCCACTTCTGCATCTGCCAGCACACACACACACACACACACACACACACACACACACACACACACACACACACACACACACACACACACACACACACACAGTGCTAAAGTACACAAAACAATACGATACTGTGTTGGGAAAGGTACCGGTATTCTTTACTCTCTAACGAAGCTGTGCTGCGCCCCGCCCGCACTGCTGCTGCGAGCGGGGTTCTCCGAACAATGTCAACACGGGAGAGAGAGAGAGCCAGCTTAAGCCAGCCCATTTGGTGGCCAGTGAAGCTGTGTTACTGGCCCAGGTTCCCCGTCGGACTCGTTCTCCTTCCAAGACCCCAGGTGTGTCTACTCAAGTTGTGTGTCCTGATTCGGAGCCTGCTGTGGACTGTGTTTGTCCTGTCTCCGCCCGTCGTGGCTGTTATAGCAGGCTGGGGGTTCCCCTCTGAGTGTTGGGGGGGCTGTGTGGCGGGCACTGGGGTGTCTCTCACCCAGATGGATCAGGCGTGGAGGGGGCATGTTTGGAACGCCAGGATGTTGGAGGCGCACATGTGATGTTCATTCCTGTTTTGGCCGGCATGGTGATTAAACATACAAACCCACCTTCGTCTCTGGAGTCATTCCTCATCCTGCCACAACCTACACAATTGTTATGATAGCTGAAGGTAAATTGGTTCTCCTCTTCAATTGCAATATGCAACATCACCACTAGACATCACATTTCCAGCACTCTGTCCCTCTCCGGGGTAAATAGTACTTTTCACTCCACCACATTTTTTAGCTGAATTTAGATCCACGGATTAAAGTTCCATGATGCATCATAGAGAATATACAATGATTGCTACATGGATCTACTGCAACGTCAACATGCTAACTATTCGTTCATCCATTATTCATTTAACCCTTTGATGGAGACAATTTTCTTCTATGTTTCTTTGCTTAACCTCAGAGACGGATTTTAACTTTGCAAGTTTCTCTTGATTTACAGTTTCGAAGAAATTTTCTAGAAATGTGGTGATTCATGCTGAGCAGAATGGAGGCCCACCACCATCGAGAACTGCTCTTAATGTAAATATCAATTCAATAGCTCATTTACGGGTAATGGGAAAAATATATAGATATTTAGGTGATTGTAAATTCATTAAAATGTCAACATGTAATTGTTTTGAAAGATTTTTTCTACCAATAGAAGTTACAAAAGTGGACAAAATCATACACACGCATGCACTTTTAAACATGTATCAACATATATCAGTATAACCAGAGAATGTGTCTAGGTCACATGTAGTCAGAGCTCACATAGAGCATGAAGACCATTGGTCGAAGCAGACTCGGAGAGAATGACTGACAGCCCAGGGAGCAGCTCGGTGACACGCCCTCTCATAACAGAGCATTTTTCTGAAAGGGTCAAAACAGGCAACAATAACATCTGATCCTCTACAGCAGGTCATGTGACACCTCTGTGAGCTACTGCAAATGAGTGAGCACTACCCCCGACCCTGGAGACGAGAAGAAAACACATTTTAATTAAAATGTTAAAGGAATAAAGCGCTGTCCACTGGGTGTCCAGTTCATTTTAATTAAGGGAAGTATCACTGGCAATATATATATATATAT
>JAFBJT010111221.1:13450-28194 GCA_016785325.1 Chascanopsetta lugubris
AGAGAACTGTCTAGCTGCGATTTCCTTTGCCCTCTCAGCCGTCGTCAGTGACGACCAAGACGAACAGGGCACAGCTTTCATTTATTTCCCTTGTCACCAGCGCCCTCTCCGACAGCCCCTCGCTCTGTCAATTACGACGCCCTCTGTCAGTAATAGGAGCAAGATGTTAATCATTTATTCATTCGCAAAGGGAAATTCTAATTTTTGCTGAGGTCAGGGGTCAGATGGCGGCTCGGGGAGGAACAGAGGAGCTGATAGGGATTTGATGTCGTCTTCCTCAAGGACACTTGTACAAATAATAAGGAGTGATGGTGATAGCCCACGATTATCAGGGAGGTTAGCAAATAAAGGAGGAGTTCTAAGTATTACTCTTTCTTCAATGTTTTTGCGTTGGAGTGTTTTCTTCTATATTAAATATTAAATCTATATTAACTCAGTTTCCCTCAAGTACTTTGTAGTACTTACGGCTCCTTCAGAGTGTTGGATGTTCTGAGGTCAGGCTTTTGAGAGCCAATTACTAAGAGCCTGGTGTGCCAATGACAGGTTGACAGAGAGGCCAGGTGTTATGCTGAGGTCTGCCCAACAGTGCAACACACACACACACGCCAAAGTGTCAACAAAGCATGTTTATGTTCTTATTCTTATTTCCATTACCCACAATGGAAGGAGCAGGCATGTGTCTGTTTCATAGACTTTACAGTATATAAAGATGACATCATCCATAGGTTTCTGCAGAGTGCATGTGAGGCTCATAGTGGGCAGTTCACTCGTCTGCCATCTTGTCAATGTCTAATTGGTACAATGGCGCATGGCCATGCGGCTTCGGTGTTAATCGGCGTGGTTGTGGCTCTCCGATCAGTTCAGGTGTTATCCGAGGCCATGACAGCACGTTTGTTTTTTGCCTTGTTTTTGGCGCTTTTGCACAGGCCCTTTGTGGACCAGATAGAGCGCAGGATGACATGACCATGTCCAAATAAATAAAGCTTTGTGGATTCACCTTTAGTTACGTTGGCTGTAAAACCAGGGATGTTGACACTTTTCAACACTGCACATCAGATTGTGAATATACCAAATGTGTCAGTCTAACTCATACATAACACACCCTTAAATAACAATGACAGATGCCACCAATGCACCTTAACCCATATGATCCCATTACAAATCGTATCTCTACATATGAATAATTCTTCCCTTCTAGCTGAGCAGCACTCTGCTGTTTCGTCCCACCCTGGTGGAAAACAACTTATAGGGCAGGGGTGGCCACAATTCGCGTTACAATTTGCTGACGGGGGGGGGGGGGCGTAGAAGTAATGCATTACTTCCTGATGCGCGCTCTCTGACTCTGTGTGTGTGTGTGTGTGTGTCTCTCTCTCTCTCACCTGTGATGCGTGACGGGCACCGGTTGACTCTGGTCGACGTAATGGCCACCCCGGTTATAGGGAGTGTGTGGCCTCATGTGAATCACAGACATGCCATGAACGAGGCAAAGTCTTGGTCTTATGTCTCTCTGTGGCACGTCGTTACTTTGCCTAATTAGATAATAATGACTGTGCTTTCTTTCCATGGCAGTGTGGTGCCGAGCACATGGCGCTCAGAGCTCCACGCCACCTCATCCATGCCAAGAGTGAGCTGACAGAGTCTTCCAGAGACTCCTGCCCCTGCTGAAGCTTTCTCCTTCACTGCCTCCTCCACCCCCTCCTTTATATTCTCTGCTGCTGCTGCTGCTGCTGCCAGTCCAGACAAAGCTGCAATTTTACATGTTATGAGTGTGGCGCATAAAAGACAGAGCCTCTTAAATACTTTATACCCTTGAACAGAGAGTCGAGCGTTCATTTAAACCAATGGAAATAACTTGTGATGTGAGCATCACTACGTTACATTCTTACATCGTCAGCTTTGTTCTTTTATCACTTCCAATAATACAAATTCGTAACAAAGGGTAAAATGTCAAGTTCAGGAGTACAACTTCAAGTACTGCACATTTTTATCTTTTACAGATAGCTGTATGGATATATAGATAGGTAGGTAGGTAGGTAGGTAGGAACATAGGAAGGTAGGTAGGTAACTAGGTAGGTAGGAGGGAAGGAATTAGGTAGATACATAGAAAGGTAAGCAGGTAGGAAGGTAGGAATTTGGTAGGTACATAGAAAGGTAGGTAGGTAGGTACTTAGGAAGGTAGATAAGCACATAGGAAGGTAGGTAGGTACATAACTAGGTAGGTAGGAAGGTAGGAATTAGGTAGGTACTGTAGTTAATCCTTATGGGCTTCTTCTGGTGCGATGATGAGTGTGACGAAAGACTGATGGCTTGTTGAAGAATACGATTTTTATCATGAAAGGCAATCAAACTGAATATCAAATCAGAGGCTGCATTACATCCAAGAGAGGTCCTGTCAATTGAAACCGGTCTGGGTGGGACTCCAAAGAGTCTCGGAAGAAGAAACACTCAAATCCTTCATCATTAGACAGAATCACATTCGCTTGATTGCCTCAACAAAGTCTCATCCATCCAATCCTATTCCTAAATCTTAGTACCCTATTTTTAAATCTCAATTTGGAATCAGCTAATTGGCTAATATCCTGTTTAGCTCCTTGCACACATTATTTAAGGTTACTTTTAGAACCTTTTACACATATTTCTAATAAGGTCAATTCGACTACTATCACTGAAAATCTCCTCCCAACTATCGCTTTTTCCAGCAAATTCTGGAACGTGCATTTCATCATCTTGATGCAATAACCTTTGGATTTATAGCTCTCTAGGTGTAGTTGTAAGGAAACAACAGATCAACCTGCTCTCAAACCCCCGAAAGACCACCCATCCTATAGTATGGACAAAGGGTGAGAGGTTTTCTAAATTCTCAGAGAAATGCTCAGCCTCAAGCCAATAAGGATAAAGAAAACTCCTTTTCAATTAACAATTACCATTACTAATTCTTCTAATTTTATAACCACTTGCCAATCGGTCATTTGGTGTCACTATTCACTTCTTAGATTATCAAATCAATGTTTGCAAAAGATAGTATACTGCTAAGATGATCACTGCTCTAATGTTCTAATTTTCTCTTTTTTCAGTACATTGTTGAAGAACAAAAGATTACACACATTGTACATCAACATCATAGATCACCAAAAATATATGGAGTCATAAATACCAAGCAACACACATATATAACATCTAATACATCATCCCAATTTTAAATCCTCAGCAGTGTTGCCTCCTGGTGTGTTACATTGCCCATAGTACTCTGCCACTGTACTATCACAGTAATGTCCTTGTCCTGTTCTGTCCAGAACCCACAGTCCATCTTTGCTGTCCATCTTTGAGTCTCCGAGTCCCTTTGTAGCAAAGGGGTTCCCGGACAGTCCATCACAGGTTCATTTCCTGAGAACAGAAAGAATTCCAGCTTGTATCTTGGCAGAAAATTGCTTAAATATGATACATTATGATTAAAAAACTTCTGAATTATTATAATTTAGATCAGGAATGTCCAAAGTTTAACTTGGGGATTGAGTGCAGTTTATTGACTGCTCTCAAATAGTTTCCCCTTTTTGTCAGTATTACATAGCATATGCTTACATCCCCCTTGGACCTCATATTATCTCCCCAATATAATCCCAAATTAACACAAAATAGAGGCAATCAACAATCTCAGTTTTTAATTTTTATTTTACATTTTGCAATCTTCATACCCCCCTTGATCCATTTTGACTCCTTGTCAAAATGTGGACACTCCTGATTGAGGCCACTGCTTTTTAATTCTTTGACTGTTTATTCAAACTTTAGCAAAATAAATAAGCAAAAATAATAGGACAAGCATCAATCTCTTCCTCTTCTTCCAGTTCGTTTCTATTTAATAACAGCATTTGAGCTTGGCCTGAAGGCATAACAACTTCAACTCATCTTAATATTACAGCTTTTGCAATCATCAGTGACAATGTGCATTCTCTTCTGGCTCTCCTGAGCCTTCTCCATCTTTTCTCTGAGAGCTTGGTGTCTCCTCTCTTGGCCCCTTGACACAATGTACTTTCTCTTTTTTCTTTCTCTTTTTTTTCTTTTCCCATACACACACAACACCACACAAGCCAACGCTGCACAGAACATCATTGGACAACAAAGCAACACTAAATAAAAAATTTGAATCCCCGATTTTAATTTTGAATTATACAACGTATACGTCAATGTTTTTATTTCTTATCTGTAAGTATCTTGTTGTCTTACATCCTCATCCGTGGGTGTCTTATTTTTATTTTATTATTTTTTCCATCCACAGGCATCCGCAGGTATCTTATTTCCCTTTTTTTCAGTGATCCTCGGGCATCTGCAGGTATCTTTATTTTCATCCACAGCGAACTGTAGGTATCCAATAACCATCTATCCTAATTACTTTAATTAGGAGTCCGCAGGTATCTTAAATCAAACGTTCGTGACAGTGGTTAATACTTGTCTTATGGTTTCAAAAGAACATGAGACCCATTTCTTGATGACCCGCATATTGAATTAACTCACCCGAGGCAACTGATTTGCTTATATACTATAGTTTAATTTTACTTAAAGTCTTTTAACACAAATACATTTAGGCAAAGTTGCTCACACCATCATACACACACAGAGCCCTTATCCCCCACAGATAAGAGATTTATAGTCTGTTTTCATGGTCAGCAGCTGCCCCCATCAGCTCTGGTGAGCCTCTCTGTCTTCTGATAGTGAATAAAGCTCACCTTATTTTGTTGCCAGCAAGAAGGGAGAGAGGGTCCACAGAGCGGGATGCAGGCTGCACTTGCACAGAAACAATGACATTCCCGTTTGTGACGCCAAATTGTAGTTAATCCTCATGAGCTTCTTCTGGCGCGGTGATGAGTGTGAGGAAAGACTTCGTGATACCAGCTTGTTGTTGAATAAGACTTTTATTATGAAAGGCAATCAAGCTGAATAGCAAATCAGATGCCGCAGTTCATCCGAGAGAGGTCCTGTCAATTGAAACTCTGGTCTGGGTGGGACCAACATCCAAAATTTAAAGACTTTATGACATCATCGTGCATACTCATTAAGTCACTGTTTAAGGGTGACTAAAATGGAATCACCAATTCCAACACTAATCTTCTTAAACTTACATGGGCATAAAACATCAGATTCCAAGTGGGTAAGCAACATCCCCAATGAGCTCATTCTGGGAGAGACGGCTCTCCTCCACCAATACAAACAAGGGTGACATCCTTCACCCTGGCTGTGACACTAATGACCTTCGGCCACCTCTCTGGCGTCAGGACACGTCTGATACCCTCAAAAAGGGACAGGTGGAATTATGAGGAATATTTACGGTATGAAAAACACATAGGCATGTCCCTCCGCCTTCTCTCGTTGTTTTTAGACACTGACCCGACAACACTGAATTACATCGTACACCTGCGCAAGTAATGGATTTCATCAGTTACACCCATAGATATCTGTTTAGACTTAGAAAATGGATGCACACTGGAACGTCCATTCTTATCAAGAAACTTCAGTACATAGAAAGGTAGGTAACTATGTAGGAAGATAGGTAGTTTGTAAGTATATTAGAAGGTAGGTAGGTGGGAATTAGGTACGTATAGGAAGGTAGATAGGTACTGTTACACGTGGTGTTTAATTCTGTTCTGTTGTCTTCCAGGGTTTTGTTGTGTGTTTTCTTTGTCTCCCTCTGCTGTCCCTCATATTCTCCACAGGTTCGGTGGAGTTGGCACACCTGCTTCCCATCACCACCACACCTCCCCACTGCAATCAAGGTCTTGGGTTCACCTGGTCCCTCTCCTGTAAAGAGTCATTTGTCCTTAATCCCTCTCTCTCTGTGTCCTGCTGGAGCTCTGGTTGAAAGAGCTCTGCTTGGTTTGGTTTGTCTGGGGTTTTATTAGTTGTTTGATGTGGTTGTGTGTTTGTTCAAACCGACTTTCTTGTTTCTTTTGCACACAGAGACGGGTAGTTTAGACACCCATGGGTCTACATCTGCCAACGAATAGGTTACCCACTGTCTCGTTCATTAGTTTAGCGGTGAGCACCACCCACTGTATTTTGTGGTGGTTGGTATCTGCTAATGTGGGAGGGGGAGGATTGTTATGAATTAAGCTTTTATTTGGTGCCACTGCAATAGTCCTGTGTTGCTTATTATTTGGTAAAAAATCTTTATTGGAACAAATTTGTCTTTCTGCCACCGACTGGACTTGAGGTGAAGTGCAAATTTCTTGTACCAACCCACGCAGCCATAAGATCTGGGTCTCAATCAATGGAAATGTGTTAATAACATGTAATCTCTCTCACACACGCCACACACCCACAAAGACAGTCATAATTTCCATCTCATGATCATTACTGAGATAACGCGCATCTTCAAACAAGCATCAGAGCATGAATTCATCAATGCAGTCGTCATGTTGAATACATGTGGTCGATATATGGCTGCCGCTGAATGTAATGAGTGTCTTCATGTCTCATCAATCACCTCTGTAACTATTCATTAACGAGACCTAATCACCATTTCAAAGTCAATGATAATGGCCATAGTGATAAAGAGGGGGGGCATCACATCACGGGCCTTTGGTCTGAATCAAACCCATTTCAAAAGGGCTTGATTTCCCTCAGTTCAGATGATGACACGCAATGTTACACTTCAGCAGGCGAGCAGAGGAAGAGGAGGAGGAGGAGGAGGATAAATTCACCTGCAATCAAACCATGACGAGACAGCGGAGAGGCCGTCATTAAACACATGAATCAAATGTTTTCAAAATCAAAGCCAATCACACACAGACTCATCTCAGCCGTTGGCCCAAACGTGTCGGTCAGTGTTTTCCTATTTAAATGCAAATCAAAGAAACGCTTCCTCGCCAGCTTCGGGGCCCGGCGGCAAAAAGCCATTAGCTAAATTGTATCTTTAATACGTGGATATGCTAATTACATATTTAATGTATGGACTTTATATAGATGCCGACTCTCAGAAGTGGGAATGCTTAATGAGAAAGATGTTAGTGGTGAAACAAAGTACATTCCATAGGACTAGGTTTGATCATTAAAACAGTAACACAACAATAGTT
Organism: Chascanopsetta lugubris; assembly: GCA_016785325.1. NCBI lineage: Eukaryota > Metazoa > Chordata > Actinopteri > Pleuronectiformes > Bothidae > Chascanopsetta > Chascanopsetta lugubris. Next base: position 20,515 of record JAFBJT010111221.1, read on the forward strand.
GCTTCTACACTTTGTCCAAATCTATGTATGTGTTCTGGGCGTCTTTCCTTCAAACTGCAAAATCAATAAAGCAAATTTTACTTTTCTTTTTTCCCATTCATTTTTTAGATTATCTTGCTCTTAAGTAGGGGTGTCAAACATCTGGCCCGCAGGCCGAAACTGGCCCACCAGAGGCCCCAATCCAGCCCGCAAGATAGTTAATGAAATGTGACCGTTTTCAGAATGTACTTTCCTGCACTAAAACAAATTGAAAAAAACTAAAGTTTTTGTTGTTTTTGCTTTTCAAAAACCTTCTTGCAGGAGCCAGACTGAATCCATCCGAGGATGGAAGGTTGGACATCCTTATTGTTCAACATGTTTGAATCAAAGTGTCTCCCTCTCTCTATCCGACCGGCCGATCAGCATTCAGATTTGGATCGAGGAGAGCGTGAAGTTCTCCTGCCTCTCTCTGTTTGAAAAACTTTCCTCTGCGGGATTCTCTCGAGATGTAATTACCGTGCAGTCATCTTGTGAGACCCATCGTCCTGGGGAACGGCTTCTCCCTCTTCGACTCTTCCTCGTTGTTATTTTTACCAGCTGGAATCAGAACATGGCTAATATGCTACGGTGCTTCCACACAATCAGAAACATTATGAGCACATTTTGTTGGGGCATCAGAGGGCCCAGAATTTAATGTGCAATATAACACATGGATGGTAATATCCATCAGAGTGCGATCACATGCCATGCGTCGCCCATGCCGAACATTTCAGCTTCCATTCTCCTGGCCATGAGCAGAGTTGACAAAATCTCTTGAATGGCCCCACAGTCAATACAGAAGTGATTTCCCTAATAATTTTTTTGCTTCTCATGGCTCATTGGTTTCATATTGGGTTTTATAATCCTGTGAGTCTGCGGTGGAGACTGATTGTTCTGGGATCTGCAGGGTCACTACAGGAGGAACTGTACCGACTTCTGTCTATATTTTATAATTTTTTTTGAATCATAGATTGATCTATTTCTTTTTTCTTAAAAAGAAATCAAGATTAAAACACATGAAAGTAACCCTTCCTTTTTTTTGTATTATTAAGATTTATATCCTCCTTTATTTCCTTTTTACTTTTTTGTCATTGAAAAAATGTAATAAAAAAATCCTATTTTTTTCATTTCAATATTTATCTATTTATTTTACAAAATATTCAAAAACATCCCTTCTATTACTAGTTTTATCTTGATATTTTTATTTTTATAAAAAAAACGAAATGTATCCCTATTCATTATATATTTATTTTTCATTAGAATGACAAAAAATAAAATAAAAACAAAAAACATTGTCCTTTCCTTTTTCATTTAAATATTTAAACAATTTCTATCATATTCTATTATATTCAAATAATTTTTCATGATGAAAATTTTTTTATTTTTGTATTTTATTTATCTTTAAAAAATTAAAAAATTAAAACATCCTCCTTTCTTTTTTTTAAATCAAAACACAAAAAAAATTCTTTCGTTTTCTTTTAGCTTTATAATAATGCTCCACTTTGCTCCTTCACCTCTGTCATGTCCCATCATTCATGTTAGCTTTGTCATGTGTTCAGTGTTAGATTCATGGTTAGGTTTGGTCATGCACTGTTATTAATATCAAGTCAAGTTTCAACGTAGTTTAGATTCATGTTCAGCCTATGTCTGCCGTCTTGTCCTCAGTGGAGCACGGGTGTGTCAAGTTGATGTCACTGGGCGTTCGGTCCTGTCTTGCACTTTCTGCGTTTTATTTTGAAGAGTCACTCCGTTTCAGGTCACTTACCCCTCCTGCTTCCTGTGTTTCCTGCCTGTGTGATTGTCAGCCCCGCCCTAACGTGCGCCAGCTGCTTCCCATTGTATATATGAGCTGTGTCTCAATTCGGGGGCTGCATACTACTAAGTGCACTTCCCTAACGGTGAGACGAGTGCACTTACTGCATTACATGGTTAAATTGGATGGTCCACACATGTCAACGGTTGTAGGATGGGACTCGACAAAATGAAGCCAGAAACAGTCGCTGTGCCACAGTTCCCTCACTTCTTTCATCGAGGAGAGTTCATTTAAGCATATGAGATCATTTTACAATATTTATTTTGACACCACAGCACTACGCGGTGTAATAATAAATGTGAACCCTGACAGGTGTTTCCTGTCAAATGCTGAGCTCCTGAGACAGGGAGCAGCTCACACGGCAGCTAATGTGGATAATAACTAAAAAGCCAAGTTCACAAAACCCAAGGTTTTAATCTTCCAATGCCTCGAATCAGTATTTCAAATGAGTCAGTCGCTGTGTTTTTCACTCAGTGCATTTCAAGTGTCCTGTGAAATGGGATGGACTAGTTGCCTGGCTGTGATGTCAGGGGTCTGCACACTTTGTATGTGGTCCCCGATTTGAGACACAACTTATGATTTGCCCTGTCTTGTTGCCAGTTCGTTTTGCCATGTCGATTTGATGCCATTTGTCTCGACTTTCCAGCACTTTCATGCCATGTTTTTGATCTTGCTGAGCTGCCAGGTTTTTCATTCTTGCTTTTGCTACCTTGTGTTTTGTCTAGTTAGGTATTTATCCCGAGTTTTCTAGTGGTTTGTTTAATTTGTCAGGTGTTTTGTTTTAGCCTAGTTTTCAGTTTAGTATTTATATATATCAACATTATCCAAACTTCGTCTTGTCACTTTTTGGTTTCTTCTGTTTATTTGAACTTTGAAGTCTCAGTCTGCGTTTAGGTTCTTTTGAGTCACCACTCGTTACAACCTCTTCTATTGAAACATAAATAAACCTTGAAGAGGACACATGCATCGACAGTATATGCATTTCAATGGGCTGTAAGTCACTGGGTTTCCCATGCAGCCATTAACTATCAGAGGGAGTTAAAGATAAAAACACTGCTCATGCATACAGAGAACCATGTTCCATTACTAGATTGGCATGACACAAGACCCATAATATTTATTTGGGCTTGTTGCATTGTGCTGATAAGAATGTGCCACTTAAAAGCCCCAGAGCATGTTTTATTAATAAAGTGGGGAAACTGTGCCGACACTAATCTAGTGTCAGTTTATGGAACAAGGAGATAAAAGAACACATTGTTTTGATGGGACAAACAAAAGGTTGTTTATTTAATCCCATTAATGTCACATTAGGTGTGGAGAGGGAGGGAGTGGGGATGGAGCGAGGGTCTTTTTGAAGACCGTTTTTTTTCATGTATTTATTTATTTTAAATACATACTACTTTTTGAATTCATACATTTTATTTTTGTATTAAAAAAAAAATACTCCTTTATTCTTTTTATTATGTTTCTTTATTATTAATTAAAACACTGAAAAATAACATGAGCCAGGCTTCCTCTGTGTCCCTTCATCTCTCATCATACATAATATCAGTAGGCAGTTTGAAATGGGTTTAGAGATGCAAGCACTGAATGCACCAGTTTCATTTGAACACCCACCCCCCTCCCCTTTCCTCCTCCCTCTTCCATTGGCCTCTCACTTACTATCCTCCCCTCCCATTCCGCTCCTTAGCATATGTGAAGCAATAACAAGGCAGGGGGACATTTGCATAGCAGTGCCATGCAGGGATGTGCCAGGAGGAATGGGTTTGTTCCAAAGCTCTCCGCTCTCTGTGTCGTGGCCGGCGTTGCCAGCCTCTCAGATACAATTCAAAATGCAACAGTGGCTAGAGAGGAAGCACACATGAAGACTGGGGAACCCTCTCCATTTTATTTGAATCATTCAGCAACGTGCATAATGTGCTGGTGATAGTGGGAGGAGGCTGAGGATAAGGGATAAGTGAAGCAGAAACGAGGGAGGAATGGTATGGAAGTGATGTGCACATCAAACCCTGGGAGCGGAATTTGAAAAATGGAAATACATTATTCATGACTAATCACTTCTGGCAGTGATTGCATGAACACAAATTGCGAGTGATGGGGAGTCGACAAATGATCAACAAACATCCCTGTAGTGATGTAAACACCTCGGTTAGGCTCCCAGCACAGGACATGCCTGGGACGGAGGTTCGAATCCTTGTGGCTCTAAACTCAGGGGTCATCAATTCATTTGTCCAACGGACGGAATTTTAGAAAATAAAAAAAAAATAGATGTTGTATCCCAAGTTATATATTATTATTTCATATATCAATTTCTGACTGTCCTGTAGGAAATCCTCCATTCACTGATGTTCCAGACTTTACCGACCAAACAATGGTGTTTAAGTACTACATTACCCTGACCGACTTGGCAAGGATGCTGAGCTTGCAAATGTTCCAATCACACATGATCCTCACACATGAGGAAGAGTGAGATGCTGGAACACTTGATGCTCGGGGGCAAAATGGTAAATGGAGAAATATCGGACTGTCGCTTTAAAACTAACAAAATAATAAAAAGCTGCTCTATGGCTCAGCCCCCGTCTTTGTACAACCACTGCTTCTGTCCTTGCAAAATCAGAACGCATCAGAACTACACACTGCAGGCAAAACTGCTTGGAAAGGAAACTAATATTCAACTCATAGCACATGATTATTGTCGGGTATGAGCTGCATCAGCTTCTGGGAAACCAAAAAATGTGATTGAAATATGTAAAAATTGCTTTTATTTTGAAATGCTACAGATTCCTATGCGTGTGATCCTATCATGCTTCTATATGAGCACAGTCGCATCGTGTAGCAGGTGGAGTGGAAGGCTTTTAATATTTTCATATTGTCTGTGTCTTTTCTAACTCTTCAAAATAAAAGTCCCACTTAAGAAAACCACCCCTATTCGATTCGTACACATTTGTTAATTGCTGATTATAAAGTTATGTTGTTTTCACATTAATTTGAGTTTCTTGATAAGATGGGGTTCGGAGTAATTGTTACTGAAGTAAAGATGATATAGATAATACATAAATAAATTAACCTTCAAGATGTTTTCAATAGTTTTATGGAATGATAATAGGTCTTGATATAATCAAGTTTGTTTGGCTAGGGAGCCAGGTTTTTTGTTTTTGTTTTTTGAGCAAAGATTAATTGACTAACTAATTGACACATTTTACATTCCTAAAAAATAAAAATGCTTTTTATTTCAAAAGTTATTTAAAAAATAAATGCTTATGGAGATCGAGGACTTAAAGACAGAGGAATCATTACAGATGGAATTACATCGTCATCATGTGACCGGACTGTCAAGGACATACTCTCAGTAAATCCTCACATTCGGCTCTTAATTCAATTGTATCATGCTCCGGCAGCCTTATTTCGTACATGTCACACTCGTGTGCGCATTTACATAAGGATATTAAATGGCATTAATCATACAGGGCCGTGAGAGAGAGCGTGTTTGCTTTGATTTATGGCGAGTGGCTTTTAAGTTAAAGACGGTGGGGATTGTTCTCCGCAAACAATTCAATCACTCACTGCTGTTTTTCTTGTAGGGCACAGGGGATAAGAAAAGGGAGGGGGGAGTTGAATAATTATGTGGGGCCTCGGGGGGAGGTTTTTGCATACTCATCATCATGGTGGTGGTGGTGGTGGGGGTTGTCCATGCGGGAGCCGCCGCCTCAGACCGGTGTGGAGGAGGGTGCCCCAGTAACTGCATGAGTGACGGATGTTAGGGTCACATCTGAATGACAGGAAACACATGGATCATGTGACATAACAGAGGTCAAAGACTTGTGCTGCAGCCGGGAGAGAACCAATGAATGGGTTTGTTAGAATAAGACAGGCGGGTGTTGAATGTTGATGAAGGCAAGAGGTGGCCATGATGATGGTGGTGAGGATTTGATTTCATTTGACAGTGTGACGAGTCTCACCGTGTGAAATGTCACTGCTAACCTTTATCTATTTATCTACCTATTTGGTTTTTTTATTTGTTTAGTTTTGGATTTACTTATTTATCAATTCATTTCTCTTTATATTTATCAATTTATTTATTTATTCATAAGAGGAATGTTGTACTGTGATATGCTGTCAGATTTTATTTATATTGGCTATTAAAAATAACTAGTTAGAGTTAATTCTACCAAAAAGTAACTCATTTAGTAACCGAGTTACAGTATTATAAAAGTAACTCGTTACTTCACCCAATAAGAAAAACATTTAGTAACCGATTTACAGCATTATAAAAGTAACTCGTTTCCATGGCAAGTAACTATTGCGTTATTTTTCTAAAGGGGACATATTGTGGTTTTCCTCACTTTTGGAGGTAAACACACTGTTGTAGTGTAGAAGTATCACTAAAAGCTGGTCGAAACCGCATGAAATGACCTAAACGCATGTTTGAGTAATTTAACAAAGACAGTGGCAGTTTCAGCAGGAGCAGTAAAACCCGCGGTTTGCAACACAAGGCAAGTCGTGATGTCACAAACCAAGGGTGGGCGTGTGTCTGCACTAGAGGATGTCAATCAAACAGAGGCACTCTCCAACCAAACTATATGGCTCAAAAGGGCATGTGATCTCACAATGCATTGTGGGTCGGCGGCGCCATTTTTGTAGTTTGTTTTCATTGCTGAGTGAGACACGGTGCTGCAGAGACAGAGACACAAACACAGGGACAAATGGACCGAACAAAACGTAAAGGCGATGGACCGAACCGAGACGAGCTGGACCCGGTTCCGAAGGCTAACGAACTTTGGGTGGGTGCAAGACCTCCCAATTTTCCACGTTAAAGAGAAGGCCGTCGTCATTTCCAAGGTAAACAACACGCTTTTACCTCACTGTGTCTGCTTGTTTGCTTGGTTTTGACTGATATATCTTGGTGTCTGCTGGACATATTTGTTTCAAACTATATTCTAGGCCTGGAATCCACTCTTAGAACGCCACTCCAATCGTGTCAGATAAGCATGTTCTCTAAGATATGTTCTTAGGCTAGCTCAAGCTAACATGTGATAGCACAGTAGGACTTTGAACCAAGCAGTTTAATATCTCTCTACCTGTAGTACTTTCAGTGTAATTCTACGCTTTAAAGGCCATGGTGTTTTTTCACGGTCTTCCCCTTCCCTCGAAACTACGGAAAGTATGTGTGACATATGGTAACACACACCCCCGTCACGACCCAAATACTGTTATAGTACTCGTTTGCATATCACAAGCTGCCAAACACACCTAAACAGTACGTCTCCCCCCAATTGACCTATTGGGTGGGGGTGGCGGGGTTTATTCCTGTGAGTGTGAAACTTTCTTGCTGACCGACATTTTCAGCTGACGTTGATACGGCCCATATCACAGCACCTCGACCCAAGCAACACAGGTTTGGTTATTCAGCAGTTTTATTATTTACTCTATTCCTACCGTCTCTGTATGATATTAGCAGGAGGCACAAACATTTGTTACCTGAGTATATATCACCAGTGTAAACTATTTTATTCATAGAGTGAATTACATACATCATTATTCTTTTTGTCTTCTTCCAACCCCCATTCAAATGATTATTTTTAATTCATCAGCACACATTTGAACCCTAACCCACCTGAGCCACCATGTTTAAAAATAGCCACTTACATCAATATGATAATAATAAGAAGAAGAAGAAGAAGAAGAAGAAGAATAACAATAATAATAATAATAATAATAACAATAATGCTAATAATAATAATAATAATAATAATAATAATAATAATAATAATAATAATAATAATAATAATAATAATAAAAAACACTAACAATAATAATAAATGTGATAATATAGTAAATCAACTGATAAA
>JAFBJT010111222.1:1995-29125 GCA_016785325.1 Chascanopsetta lugubris
CACACACACACACACACACACACACACACACACACACACACACACACACACAAGGATGATACATTGTGGAGTCTCTCCTTTATACCTTTTTCTAAAGCAGGACTATCGGTGTAGAGGAGGCAGCACAGCTGACCACTGATTGGTGAATAGGACTTGAATGGATGTTGCCATGGACGTTTATCGCTATTCCAGTCACACACACACACACACGATCTAATCACCTCATTTAAATATTCAATATGCAGCACATATGCTCACGTATAGAAGCGCTGTCATGTGTAGGTATCCAGCGCACATGTGATTCTCGCGGAGAAAATGCTTCCTGCTTTCTTTTATTTGTCTTTAGTGGAATCTGAGCGTGTGACGAGCAGCGTACTAAACACACAGGCTCTGTTAAACTGGGCTCTGTTCGGCCACTAACTCCATTAAGCTGGAACACAAACATTCCCACCGGTCGGATGAGTTGTCGGGGTAACGATGGCGAGAGAGTGACGGCAGCTTCATTTGATCGTGAAACGGGGTGGGGGGGGGGCGTGTGTGTTATTAGCCGTGCTCGCCACCGACTGTAATGATCTGTTGGTTTGTTCGCAAATGAAGTTGGTTGGTAATGGCTACGGTGTCCAGAGGATGAAGCATCAAACAATCGTTGACGTGAAATGTAACTTACGTTTGAATTTTTTTCAGGAAAATGCCAATTATTTACGACGTGTTTTACATGACAGTAAACATATTATTATTGTTAGACTTTTTATTTCAGTGATTTGAAGATCATCATCACTTTAGTGTAGTTTTGACATTTTATTGGAATTTTATTTAGAAAATCTGCAAATTTGACTTTCTCCTGCAGTTTTTGTCTTTCTTCAAATTAGCGACTATTTGCATGTTAGCAAGCCAGGATTGTTTAACTTCTTCTGCTGCCAGCTACAAACTGATGGTCATTTTATTTTTTACTTCTCTTGATTTGAGGTTCGTAATATACAGTCAGACTTTAGCTTGCTATCTTAACTCATGCCACCTCATAGTTTTGCTTTAAAGAAAAGGCCGTTTATTTTTCGAACATCATCTTCAGTATCTTTCTCTCGCTTTTTAGGCATAGCTGAAAAATGAGCATTTTTGCAGCTGATGCAACAACACAGGCTATTTCGGCGGCATTTTGCCAAAGATTTGCGCTGCCCGAGTCGCGCTAATGATGTGTGCTTTGAACGGCCGCCCCAGAGGTTCGGTATATGTTTGCCAATTAAAGGAGATAACCGCTAACTGAAGCGCTGGGTCTCGAAGCGGAGCGGCTGCAATTCATCGTTTAACGAGCAGAATAAAAAAAGTGGACCGTGTTGGATTTTCGACAAGTGTGTTGTGGCCATTTTGAAATATTCTCATATGTTCTTGTATAAATGTAAATATGTGATCTGACCGACTGACTTGTTCCATCTTGTGCTTATTGTTTTGTACAGATAGCAGACGCAGCCAAGACGTCCTCCCAGGCTGATGACTTGTACTTGGACGACACAGGCTCAGGAGGTTATTACCCTGAAGACGATGACGACTTTAACTCAGGGTCTGGCTCAGGTAAGACACACACTCTCACAACACACACACACACACACACACACACACACAGATGCACTAACACAGGCAGTTACCCTGAGGCGTGATTATATTCATTTCCAGATCCAAGTTTTATGAGCCAAGAATTTTTTTTTTATACCTTCTTTCAACTTTAAAGGTGCAGTGTGTATGATTTTGGTCAGGATTTGACAAAACAATTCGATTCTGACATTTTCATGCAATCATAATCACCAAAATGTTTTATTTTTTCCCATGACCCTTAAATGAGCCCATGAATGTATATTTAAATGAGGAGCGGGTCCTCTCTACAGGGGCTGCCATGTTTTTACAGTAGCCCAGAGTGGACATACTAAACATCTTTTGAGGTTTAATGAGAACTAAAGTCGACCATAGTTTCTCCTTCATGCTCAGAAGGGTGAGGGTGAGGTGATGGATGCAACATGCAACTCCACCTCTAGAGGTCACAAAATCATAAACACTGCACCTTTAAAGTTGTGTCACTTCCTTCCCATCTTTCTCCTTTTTCCTTTTCTTTAATCGCTTCCTCTCTCTTTCTCTCACTCGATTGGAATGGAGATTGCCTTGTCACACTCCAGCTGCCACCGTGGGCAAATGTGCAAAATTCAGATTTCTTTTGAAACAAAATTTTTTTTATTACCTCTTCTGCTTTTCTCGCTTTAAGCACCTTTTATTTTAAAGGAGCTCTCTGCTCGGATAAAAGAAGCTCGTCTCTTGGAGACAGCTGTACAGAGAGAGGGAGGAGGTCACATGGGGTGAAAGGAGGCGGGACGGTGATCAATAACACTTCCAATGCTCTGCCACTCTGCATTCTTTGAAATCCAACCTGTAAATCATGCGTTCAAATTGAACCTATAGGTTGTGAAGTCAAGTGAGATGAAGCACCCGTTATTCTGGACATGAAACATTGATAGTTTGCATACCAATATTTTCTCTCTCTCTCTCTCTCTCTCTCTCTCTCTCTCTCTCTCTCTCTCTTCTCAGGAGCGGGCGGGGACAACGTGGAAACCGTGACCATCAGCACCGTCTATTTCCAGCCCAACGCGGCGCAGCCCACCCAGGACACCACCAAAGACTTCACCCCCCGGGTGGACACGGCCACGGTCAGAGAAAATGCACAGGACAGCAGCACGCCCAGGAAGCCCTTCAGGACAGAGGTAAGAAGATTAAAGAACATATAAATAAATAAACGAATGAAAAGGACAGTGATATCGACCAGACACCAAACAAGAATCGATTTAGCTCGGGTGGAAGAACTGAAGAAAAGAGAAGAAAGAGAGTTAAGACTTGTTTTCGTCCTTTGAAAACATCGACATGCTGCATTGATATGAAATGGGAATGATAAAGTTTATAAAATGAGATTTTGTCATTGGAAAAGTAACATTGTATGTATCTGTATTCAAATATATATAAAATTATTAGTTATGTTAAATGTGTTTATTTAGCTAATTTAATGGATGAGGGAGAATGTTAGAATTTATGTTGTAAACTAAGTAAAACAAATATTTATTTCAGTAAACTATATCATTTGAAAATTTAAAAAATTTAATTTAATTTAAATAAATGAATAACAACAATAAAATTTGAAACTACATCATAGCAGTGGAATTTAAGGGGTTAAATCATGAAATCTTTCACTTTTTTACAGTGATGTCATGTGGTAATATTAGAATAAATGTGAAGCCACTTTTATGAGATGGTTGAAAAATGAGGTACCTTTTTTTGTATCCTGTATAATGAGAGCTGGAAGAGCACTGAAGCTAAAAAGTCATAGTGGCCAAATGGTGGTACTGCAGCTTTGAGGCCAAAAGGGCTTTTTCACATTTGCTATCGCATCTGCAAATCAACAGATTCATTTAAAAGTTCTCATGTTCTGTGTTTCTATTTGAATCATACTCCTGCATTTACCTGAGTCACGCTGCATGGAGCCCTCGCCCAGCCTTTTCCCGCCTCCCTCCGTCACTAATAATCACAGTGTCTCGTTTGTAACAACCCTGACTCAACAGCGCGTGGCGCCGCACAGCACGGCACAGCGCCTCACCTCAGCGTGTCTTAATCTGACCCAGTCCGTGTCATCAAATCCTCTCGTAACGCCGGCGGGCATCACATCAGGTCGCTCTCGGGATAAAGATCAAGTGCTCGCGTCAGTTCTCAATGTTTTTTTTTTGCTCCGGAGGATTAAACCCCTCTCTGACATAATCACATGTCCTGGAACTGTCGGCCGGCTTTTTGTGTGTTGTTTTTTGAGGGGTGGTACTGTACTGTACTGTACTGTACTGTACTGTACTGTACTGTACTGTACTGTACTGTACTGTACTGGGCTGGATACCCACTGCATCTGTCTGGGATTAGCCGTCCAGGCCCATTCCATTAACGTTGCTCTTGAATATGAAAATGCACTGGATCAGTTCCATTCCGGCTCCTAATTTATCTGTTTGTTTTTATTGGCAGAAAATATTGGTCATAGCTTATTGTATTCGTTGTTCTTCACGATCTTTTAAAGGGGCATTGTGTAAGATTTCGGTCATTTCTGTCGCCTCTGCAAATATTACAAAACAATGACATCCTGGAATTGATCATTTATAATCACCTAAATGTTTTTGTTTTTTTCCATCACCCTTAAATGAGCCTCTCTATGGGGGCCGCCATGTTTTTTCAGTTGCCCAGAGTGGACGTATTAAACGTCTTTTGAGTTTTAATGACAATTTAAGTCTACCAATCTTACGCGCTGCACCTTTTAAAGGTCAACATTTAAAAAAAAAAAATAAAATAAATTGTAGGTTATACCATGTGATGCTAGGTCTCATATCTGTGCCGCTAGTTAGCATCGCTTCGCTTCAAGACCGGAAAGAGGAAAACAGAAGTCATGCTACTTATATTTAAACTAAAATATCGTTTGTTGTGCAGTGATTTCTCAAGTTGTCGTCATTTACCCTAAAAGGTTTCTCCTGGTCCTGCTCTCGGAGTTGTAATCCCACCAGGGAGGGAGGGATTTAGGGATTAAGATACAAATGAACTTCTCCGACATTTCCTGGAGGAGAGAGTGTGAAAGTCATCTGTCAATAAAACCTGAGTGAAAACTCTCCTTCCTCCTCCACCCCGCTCTCAGGCCCCAGTACCAGTCACAGAGGACATGCAGAGGAACCAGATGACCAGTACGACCAGTGCACCAGGTTCACCCCAGGAAGTTCTGGAGGTTCACACTGAAAACCTCTTCCAGAGGACAGAGGTTCTGGCAGGTACGTGTCACACTCGGGTGTCCACATTGGAAAACATAGCAAATTTCAGACACACACGGTTCTGGGTTTGGCACCGCTTCTTTTTTTTTTTGGTGTTTTCTGGCAAGCTAGCCCACTTTCATTTGCATTCATTCCGAGAGCAACACAATATATTTACCACCTGCTGTCCAATGTGGAAATGCTCCCAAATGTGTTTGTATGTGGAAAATTGCAGAATTTGGCAAAACATGGAGATGCAATCACCAGCCTTCTCCTCCTGATTTGCTATCGTCAATCACAACTCCACTTTCAAAAAGGTGGTGGTCAAATGGAGATGTTGCTAACTGCATCGAATCCGGACTTGTTTCTCTATCGTAACAGAATTACAAGGGTTTTAGTTTCAGGCTCCTCACTCTTGTACTTTGCAGCCAGGCGGGGGTGGGTGTAGCTCTGTGCCTTGATTGCATGAGGTGGTTGGTTCAATTCCGGGCCCTTATCCTATCCATCCTCAGATGCATGTGTCTTTGGATGAAAGAATACTCAGTGAAATTGTAGAATTGTATTCAAATTGCAGAATTTGTTGAGTCATTATTTGATATGATTACTCCCAAATTCTCATTTTACTACATTAAAGTGTATTTCTGCTCCTGGGATTACGAGCTCCATATTTCCCTTATGCCTTACTTTCCCCCCGCCCTAATCCACTTCTCTAAATAATTACTTTTAATAATAAACTGGGTCTGCGTGTCTTCGGGGCCTTGGCGGGATTTGTTGAATTCTGTGCATTTCAAGCTGCTTTGAGCACATGAAAGAGAAGAAGGTGGACAGGAAGTGATTAGACAGGAAGTCTCTCTTCTCCCCGTGTGTCTGAGGCCAACAATGATTGGCACCTGGCTTGTGATTTTCCATCTGCTGTTGGCAGCAACATCAACAAGACCAAACCAGGACAGAGATGATTGATAGACTCAGTTCTATTTTGTTTGCATATTGTTCTTGGAAGTCTTTAAAGGTGCAGTGTGTAAGATTTGAAGGGATTATTTTTTTTTTTTTTTTGCATGGAGAAGGAGGGCCGTCTATTCACACTCCTTAACAGTAGGTGGCGATGATGCCCGGTAATGCTCACAGACACTCGCAATACCACAGATAGAAGAAAACCAGCAGTTTGTTTTGACCGTCTTTAAAAAAAATTTAAAAAAGAAATTGCCTCAATCCACTACAAGTCCATTAAAGGTGCACTGTGTAAGATTTCCGTAATTTTTGTCACCTCTAAAAATATTACTTAGAGTAATGGAGGGTGAGGTGACGGATACAACATGCGACTTCACCTCTAGATGTCACCAGATCTGACACTACTGCACCTTAATGCCTTCAAAATGGAGATGAATGCGTAGTTTGGGCCTCTGCCCCGTCATCGCCCCTCTCCACCTGATTCAATTTCCTTTAGCTCATAGCCATTAATCTTCATCTCCTGCATGCTTTCTATAAAAACATAATTGCCCATAATCTAATTTTCATTCATTCACTCCTGCGCGGCTACTGCTTCGCGGGGAGCTCAGTCATTGGGAGTGTGCCAGGATCTTTACCCACGGGGCAGTCGGGCAAGTCAACATGTGGAAAGTGGAGCCGAGGGTTAGATGGTAGCACCGGGAGAGATGTTAAACAGATTAGGAAGCTATAAAGAACCTCATACGGGGCATAATTGGGAAGGGAGAGAGAAATAAGCTCATGTGGGGAGTTAGGAGACGGGGTCAACGCTGGAAGGTTTGATACTTCATTCAGATTTCCTCCTCTGATTCTGATGAGTTAGATGACTCAATGAGTTACTGAAAATGATCACGCGAGTACAGTCCTAGCTGTTTCTCCACGTGTTTCCTCAGCTAGGACGTGTTGTCGTGTCCCAGTTTGCAGTTATTATCCCCAGTTTTGCAACAAGCTAATGTCTGTGTCAGTATTTGTAAAGTGCGGGAACACTCATGACCGTTATCTGCTCACCGTCGACCCCTGGCAGGATGCTGCATTGATGTAACCTCGTTCTGTCTCACGCAGAGTTCAGTTCTCTTAGGTACGGCTTCGGGAATTGACTCGGAGTTCAGTAAACCCTTCCGGACGGCTGCTTCAGACTAGCTAGCTCTGATGGTGTGATCCAATCACAACAAAGAACAGGGACGGTTGCTACGTGATGTGGAAACCCTTGCAATGTGACCAAACAACAAGCTAGCAGACGGCTACGCCTCCTCTCGCGGTTGGCTAACCCACCCTGGAGTTCATGTGTATCGGATTGTGGTTCATGGAGCCAAAGAGTCGAGTTACAAAACTGATACGGAGTCGCTAAACAAATAAACCAGACGGTTCACCAGACAGTGAAAACAATGTTGCAATTCTATCACTTAATCTGCTGGAGTCAAGTGAAACCAGCGTTGTTTTCTAAAGTTATATAAAGTTTTGTTGTTGACCTACATCCCTGATGACGTCATACTGATGCAGTTGTTTTGATATGGGAAGCAAATGTCATTTAAAGTGCATTATGGGAAGAGTATAGGTTTTGGTGTCGAGTTCAGGGACTGGATCCAATTTCGAGTCCCAGTCGACAGTCACTGATTGGAACAGGGAGCGTGTTGAGTCAGCCACACTTGGGGCTACAGAGCTCCGCGTACCAATCAGCCGTTTTCCCTCCTTAATGCTACGCTAACTTTCGCTAACTCCCCGGCACATTAGTGGAGGTGAAATGAAGCACAGAAAACAACTGACTGTCGATTGAGATTGACGTTTCAACACTCAGGTTTCAACTGAAGGGCTGTGGGTTCGGTTTCGCTACATTTAATCCCTAAAATCCGCTAATGCGCTTGTTGCATGGCATTAGCATTCCGATAAGTTTCAGCAACAACGGAAGGGATTTGTCACGACCCTACTCAAAAGCATGTAGGGAGTAAAAATGTTTCAAAGGAGACACATTCTGCATATATAAGGATTGAACATCTCTTTCCGTTGCTGCAGATCCTCTTTTCAGCCTCTGTCTGGAAACAATTGATTTCAGCTCCTGTCTCTTAATTTGACCAAAAATGTGGGCAATGGACCTTTAATTCCAAACAAATGAATTGAACAAGGCATCATCCATAATGTTCTCTCAAAGTACTGTATATATGCAAATGATAAGGCTACACAGACGAGCCTCTGACTTGCATTCTGATTCTACAATTAGCATTTCGGTGGCTAGGTCCGACATGTAGAAGTGCTTCATTGTTACGTCTGTGACAAACTTCCCCGTCTTCCTCTCTCTCCCTCTCTCAGCTGTTATCGCCGGCGGCGTGATCGGCTTCCTGTTCGCCATCTTCCTCATCCTCCTGCTCGTCTACCGCATGAGGAAGAAGGACGAGGGCAGCTACGACCTGGGCGAGAGGAAACCCGCCGGCGCCGCCTACCAGAAGGCCCCAACCAAGGAGTTTTACGCATAAGGCCCCGCCCCCCATCCCCACAACCTCTCACCTACACCTCCCACTCTCACCAGATTGACAAATCTCGAGTGACTGTCAAAAAAACAAAAACAAAAAACAAACAAAAAAACAAAACAATCTCTTCATACACAGCGAGAAACGACAACAAGCTAGCTTCGAGGAAAAGCTTTTACATAGATGGTTGTAAGTACGACCTTTTTTTGTTTCTTCCTTTTTTAATGAAAACCAAGCATTTCTCATTTTATGGCGAATCTCGATGTATTTAAACATTTCCTGTATTATTTGAAAAAAAATCTGCGAAAAGGCAAGGAAGCCGGTTTTAGTCACAGACTACTTTTAATCGTAGCAGTCTGATGTTTGTAAAATTCAAAAAAATTCAAAAAGAGGAGCTAATTCTTCTGTATCGATCCTTCGTTCGTTTTATTTTTATTTTTTTAATTTTGTCCTAGCATGTCTGATGTTGATCTCAAAAGGTGTACGACATTAATTTATCTTTTCTCTGATGTTTAAAAAGAAATTGCCTTTGTAGTTTTGATGAAGCTCTTTGATCTTCTCATTAACGCTGTTAACCGTCAATGTAAATGTCTCCCCCTTCAGGTTACAATGTTTGTTTGCTCTCACATCCGATTTTTTTTTTCTTCTTCTTCTTCAAGTCAAACGTGAGCATTTCATCATGTTGTGTTGATTTGTTTTGTGTAGCCTTTTCTTTTTCTTTTCTTCTGGACAGCGTTTTTTATTTTTCGTAACCAGAAAATTCTTCTTTCGTTTAAAGAAAAAAATAATGCGTCAGGGCTCAGTGAAAAATCACAAACCTCGCTTTTCTTCTTATTTTCTATTTAAATGCATTCTCTCTCTCTCTCTCTTTCTCTCTCTATCTTTATGACATTGCACATTCACTGCTTTTGACTTCCCACTGCTCTCGCGCAGCTTCTTGTGTTTTCCGTGTTTTCTCGGGGTGAAGTTTTATTTTTTCGTGTATTTTTTATTTTTTTCAGGCCTGTAGCCACCTACCTCCCTCCCCACTGTGTCCTTTGAGCTTTCACCCAAACTCTGTGAAGCCCCGCCCCCCTCCTCCACCACCACCTCCTCCTGTTTACCCTAACTCCCCCCCCGTTTTTTTCATCAGACCCTAGAATGGCCAGTTGTAGTTATCCACCACCATCCCCTCTCTCTCTCTCTCTCTCTCTCTCTCTCTCTCTCTCTCTCTCTGTCTCTCTCTCTCTCTCTCTCTCTCTCTTTCTCTCTCTCTCTCTCTCGCTCTCTCTCTCTCAGCCTGGTGCTTTTGTCCGACCCCCAGTCTCGGTGATTTTAAGGCCCATGCTCAGCTGTGCTCTCTGAGGGGCCTGCTGCTGCAAACAAGCCAGGCCAGGCCAGACCAGGGCTCACTGTACCCCCCCCCCCCCCTCTCTCTCTCTCTCTCTCTCTCTCTCTCTCTCTCTCTCTCTCTCTCAGCCTGGTGCTTTTGTCCAACCCACAGTGTCGGTGATTTTAAGGCCCATGCTCAGCTGTGCTCTCTGAGGGGCCTGCTGCTGCAAACAAGCCAGGCCAGGCCAGACCAGGGCTCAGCCCCCCCCCCCCACCCCCCCTCCCTCCCAACATGCAGAGCACATACAGGTCCTCTGCAACAAACAACAACACCACCACCACCAGGCCCCTCACCCTCTTAGAAATGTGGATTCTAGAGGCACTTGTTCGTGTTGTTACACAGGAGAGGCTTGTTTTGGGTCCGTGCAGGTGTTTCAGAAACCTACTTGTAAAAAAGATGTGTTGTTTTGAATCGACAAAAGAGTTGGACACAACATGCTGAATAAATGTGTAGCTACATGAATTGGAAAAAAAAAAAGTGCCACAAAACATTGTCTTTTCCCTTTTAATTAAAGGGACAGTGTGTAAGATTTGGGGAGGTTATGTCTTTAGCATCAGACTTTTATATCTAGTCCTCCCTCGTGGATCTTTCGTGTAGAAGCAGATACAGGAAGTAGACTTAGCTTCGAAGCTAGATAGACCAAGTGGCCAAATGATGTTACTGCAACTTCTGTGTCAGTCATGTGGTACCATGTGACCCTTTCTCTCATTGGCTAAAACAGAGAAAAGTTGGCCATCGATAAGCGGAGAAGTTGTTAGCGTATCATTAGGTTTTAGCCAACTCTTAAGGAAAGAACGTAGCCCCGCCCCCAAACTCTGGATCCAGTTCTTCTGATCTACCCATGATCTTCTGGTGACAGGTAAGAGGGGTGATCTACCTATCACCACTAAATGGCACTAAATCCCACATTTAGGACTCCACACCATTCCCATGCCCCTCCCTCTACCCCCTCTTCCTCTCCTTTCCTTGTGTCCTTGTTCCCTTTCCTCGTCACAGGACCTAAGAGGTACTGAACTTCTCTGACAAAACCCAAAGACACAGTATTCCTCCTCCTCCTCCTCCTCCTCCTCCTCCTCCTCCTCCTCCCACCACGGCCACCTCAATTTTGTTCTTTTACTGTTTGTTTTTTTATCCTTCACCCTATTTTCTTTTCTTTCTTTCTCTATTAGAGATCCGACCTTTGAGTCCAGTTGCTTATTAGTATACGATAAAAGATATATAAATATATATAAATGTATATTCACAAATGTTTTAAACCTTCAAAGTGCCTACCATTTGGAGATGTACTTGCTCGAGGCGAGCATGTGGCGGGTGTGTACACAAAGGAGGGGTGTAAACGACTTGACTGGCATTCTGTGAGCATGGATGACTGTAATGGTAACTTTTTTTTTAGTCTTACAAAAGCTGACAGTATTGTACCTATAAGTTGAAACAACACTACTGAATAAACATTGTGGCCTAATATCCAGCTGCCGGCGTCGTCTTGTTTCGTCGTTGCTGTCTCGCAGCAGGCGTTCGTCCAGCAGGCGGACGGATGAGGCAGATTTTAAACTGAATGTTGTTTGATCCGGTGGCTTCAGTTTGGTGTCACTCAAATTTTCCCAACAATCGCTACGTCTCCATGAATGATTGGCTCAGCCCCACGTTGATAAGGTTTTTAAGATGCATGTATAAAACCTCAGTCTGACGAACCGACCGAAGGGGGTTTGTCACGGTCGGATGAAGACCCCTAGATTATTCGATTGATCGTCGCATTCATCGCGCACGTGTACGTCCCATTGCATTGGAATTGGATTTTGCGATCTCCGCAGGCTCGAGATTTTTTTTACTCGGGGGGTCGTGAGCCAGAAGTTAGAAGGAGACGATGGTCCGGTCTGTTGTTGTCGTCGGAAATAGCAGCCGCAATAGATGGAGGAAGCCGGCGCCCCGAGGCCCCCGGAGCAGGTCCGAACCCGGAGGAAGACCACCAGGAAGGCAAACCATAGCGCCAAACGGAACAACCGATGCGTCGGTCGCGAGCCTACTTCCTGTCCGTTCGACGAACTTTTGGACGAACTCCTCTGGAGCCGACCTCTGTTAGCCTAACGCTAACCTAGATGCCACATGCTAGCATGCTAGCTGGCCCACGGTGCGGGAGAAAGGTCCAAACGCGTTCGATATGTGTTGGAACGTGTGTAGTAGACCTTCCCCCGAACCGGCCGAGAATTGAACCCAGGATGAAAACAAACGACAAACGTAAAACACCGTCTTTCTCGAATGCCGCCCGAGTTTGTTGTTGCGCCTCCTATCGTGCCGGGGCGTGACATGCTTCGGCCAATCGGGCGATTTTCTCACCGCCATGCATCCTCGGGCAATTGCGATCGCCCGAGGGAGGAGCGTCGTCGAACTGTGGCTGTAATCAGATTACGTGGTGCATGTAAACGTACCGATTGGGAACTGTTCCTTTAAATGCATAAAACTCACACTTGCTGCTCTGTTACAATAACGGCTCCTTTTGAATTAATTGTCCTCCATTTCTACGAAAACACCTTTGAGCAAAGTTTCCCCCTGAGACGTTTAATTTAAGTGTTTATATCTAAAAAGTTTAAAAGCAGCCGCCTGGTTTCACACGACTCATTAAACAGACCTACTTTCAAACTAATGTTTCACACTAAGCGCTCATTTGGCAAATTATTCAAAGGTAAGCTTTTCTTAAAACACCCTACAGCCTATCTGTCCTTAAAAAAGGGGGCGGGGCTTCTGAGCATCTATAAATAAAACGTTCAAAATCATAAGGCTGCTTTTTAAGACTCAACAGCAGATTCGCCTTCTAACTTAAAAGGGGATTATCGATATGCAGAGGGGTAATCTGCATGTTTTTTTCATGTGTGTCCCACTCTATCATTTCAGCGTCTTAATCTCAGATTAGAGCCACGGTCGGGATTAATCTCACTCGGAGGCAGAGACAACGAGGCCGACACGAGGCGCGTGGACTCGTGACAGGGCGTCGACTTTTTGTGTTGAGTTAAAAAAAAAACAGCTCTTTAAGGATAAGTAGCAAATCCCACTTTATTTTTTATTTTTTTTACCTCAGGTCAAATTAATGTGGGATTAAGAAAATTAAAGGGAAATTAGGAATCATTCAATACCATTAAAATCAACAGGGTACGAGTAGGGGATTTGAAAAAGTAGCTAAAGTTAGAAAGTCATTGTAATAAAGGCAATGAGTCATTTACACTATTCTGACTTTAGAGACATTATGTAGGGATTGAATATTAAAGGTACATTGCGTTGGATTTGGTGAAGTTGCGAATTACACCTGAATATCCTTCACCTCATCCTTCCCCTCCAAACAAATAGATAAGCTTTTGTTTGTTTGTCCATAAATTCTGTGTTGCTGTAAAAACATGGTGATGCAACATGGCTGCCTCCTCAGACGGGACTTGATCATTTAAGGCTCATTGAGGAAGTATTGTTTTTTGCTGATAAAACATCAATGTAAAATTTAAAAAAATCATTTAAAAACTCCATGTCAATTTTGCTCGCTGGACCTTTAATGCTTATTTATGTTTACTGTTATGAAAATACAAAAACATCTGGCGCCTCCCACCCTCATTTCTGCACATGATCTGGGAGTTTTCACATTGCAGAGAAAACCAATGCAGTACCGCTGGAGACCATATGGGGGCAGTGTGGCCAGTACTTCAAGGAGCTACCAGGAAGTCAAACTCCGGACATGAGGAAGTCATGACACCATGAGGGAGACCGTGCAAGTGGGTGAGAAACTATTCCTCCGTATCCAACCTGTAGTCTGTCGTCCAGCTCTTCTATGTGGTACTTTGATGTGTGGGGGATGTTTATGCCAGATCGGACCCACAGTGTCGCCATAGCAACGCCACATGTTAGCATGTTAGCTAGAGTGTCCTGGATTTGTTTGGCTGACGTTGACTTGTAATCCCACGGGACAGTTTAGGTTCACGTAGAGAGTCAGCCTGAAGGCTCTGTGTTTGTTTCATTCTGGGATGTTTCCGCCATATTTGTTCCATGTTGGAGAAGTCTGGTGATACTGATTCCCAGTTTGTTTGCTAGCTCCCTTTAGCCTAGCTTCCTCCACCATGGCCATGTCTGTTGTTTGTCAGAGGCACTGGACTGTGTACTGCCCTCTAGTGGACACACTGTGTAACAACAACAACAACATGGAAGTTGAATGGAAGTGTGTGCATAGATTGTGTGTTTTGCAAATTTGGACAGAGCAGCATTTGTCTAATTTTCTTTTTTATGAATTCAATCATAGTTTGAGATGAGGGAGCTTCTCCCGATCGAAGGCAAAGGCTGGTTACCATGGCAACGTCGACACGAAGCTCAGGCTAAGCTCCGTGTTTTGTTTTTTTTCGTTTTCGCTGTTTCCGCCACTGTAGCCACATCAGCATTAGACAGATTGAACTTTTTATCAAATTATTTCTTAGTCCGCATCAAAAGAGCGAATGCAGGACGCCATTTTAATTTTTGTATCGATTCATTTTCACGTTTGCATTTGATCTGTGTGTCGTGACGTCCTGCGCTGCCTCGTCACACTGGGGTCATTCACATTCACAGCCACACTGGTGCATGTGCTGAAACCACCCTGTGATGTTTTCTTTGAAGACTGAAAGGGAATGTGGAACATGCATCAGTGCATAGTCGTGTGTGTGTGTGTGTGTGTGTGTGTGAGAGAGAGAGAGACCTGAGGGGGGAGGGGAGGGGGGGCGGACTCGATAAAGCCACCTCTGGTTCCTGGATATGTTGTTTTAAGTGAATACTCGTCTTTCAGCTCTTTCGGGAGGAATCGGGTCACTGTGTTCTCCGACGGTATATACGATATTTGCCCCTGGGGGCAGTTTGTACAAGGCATCCCACCACCACCACCACCAGGGCCACGGTCACTGGGCAAGGGGGGTGGTGGAGCCCGGCAGCCAATCAGAGCGGCTGTATGTACTGAGGCGGCTGAAGTAACAAACATTTCCCAATCTGTCCTCCTCCTCCTCCTCCTCCTCCTCCTCCTCCTCCTCCTCCTCCTCCTCTGTGCATGTGTTTGCCCTCGTCTGAGGCAAAGTGCAGACAGGATGTGCTCACGCTGTATGTGTCATGTGTGGGTTAATGTAACGGGTCAGAGCCTGTTTATGCAGCGGGGCACCTCAGTGTAAACCGGTCCCCGTCGGACCCGTAGGAGAATGGATTTTTCAAACGTCTCTCTCTTCCCCTTTTGTCTCCGTCGTCCTCTCGCGTCGCAGCCGCCGCCGCGCTGATTCAATAAAGCTGTCGGCCGCGGACAGCGCCAAACCACGCAGAAACGCCGTGGAAACGCCGTCCAAGGTAAACAGGCTGTCAGGCCTCATAAGAGCTCGTGGCTTGAGACTGAGCCCGGGCTCCGGGAGGGTGGACACGTAGGACCTCGCTGACCTGAGCACGTACAGTGCGCAGCGAGACCGCATCGCTAACACACACACACACACACACACAGACACACACTCACACACACGCGCGCGCGCGGCGAGAGGTAGAGAGTGGAGAGCACTGCGATGATCCCGCCTTCATGTGGTCTAGGGCCAAACAGACGAGGGGATGTGGATCGTAGTTGATTTTATTTATTTATTTATTTATTTATTTATTTATTTATTTATTTTGCAGTATTTTCCTTTGATTTTGGGTGATTTTGGATTTGTCTGATGAAGTTGATTGTTTTATTTTGATTAATTTGATTTGAATTGAATTTCATGGTCACAAAACCCTGTGATCATCTCCCCGTGACCATCGTTCGCTCTGCTCAATTAGAGAAATGAATCTTTTTTTTTTTTTTTTTTAATTAATGTTCGCGAAGATTATCAGCAAATTCAATCTCCACATCCCGCTCCGCATCGTGTAGCCGTCCCAGATTCCTGACATGACTGACAGAAATAGGTCAAAATTGTAAGTGTTGGACTAAGGCCACACAAGTCATTTTTTTTTTTCAATCTAACATTTTCCCTTTGCAGTATTATTTATTTATTTATTTATTTTTAAATGTTATTGTCTTTTTATTTTCGTCTATTTTTTTGCATTCACATTTAGCCATGTTAAGAGATGCCCTCGTCCATACAGGTGTCCAGAAGCAGAGTGAACGGGGTGTAGTACATATGCCGGGTCAGCAGGTGGTGCAGGCCCCATGTAACCCATTAGACCTGATAACACAGTGCTAAGCCCGGCCGATTCTCATCTGTAAAAAAAAAAAAAAAAAATGCTTTTGGCTGTGCGCATAATCATAGTGTTTTTGAAAATATTCATAAATAAAAACACTAAGAAAAGAAACATATATATATATATATATATATATATGTGTATGTGTACACTGGTTTTTCAGTCCCCAAAAACAGGCTGATTCAGCAAAAACGTTTTTGCTTGTGGACACCACCTCAAGGTATCTGTCAAAATGTGACTAAACTCAATTGGGAAAAACGGTCGAGTCCTGACACCTCTTATCTCCACGTGTCTCATGTTTCCCGTGTTATTTCATTTCAACGCCGCCCGCCTGCTCCTCAGAGGTCCGCTGGGGTGGGCGGAGCCTGTGAGTTTTGGTTTTGATTAGGGGCCCCGCTGCACGATGGGGACATTTCCAACCATTATGCAGTGATTAGACGTGAAGCCTCCGGGAGGAAAAGTCATGCGGACGTGTGTTGGGGTCTCAGGGGAACCTCGGATTTCAGCGATGGTTTGAATTATGGATTTTATGACTGTTGCAGATCTGTAACATGGACCCTCTCGCTTCCATGCGACGACTTTCCCTGCTGCCGAATCGCATCAGACTTCCAGGAGAGATCAGTCAAGTCGACTTTTCATCGCTTCTAAAGTTTTATGATTCACTTCATCATAAATCAGTTGCGCGGCGACGCGCTGATCCCGTCTTCCCTTTGTCTTTTCCGATTGTTTGATTTACACGTTCACCTCCGCCAGACCTTTTCCCAGGACCTGCTCTGCCTCTCCCTTTGTTCTCGCAATCATGGCGGCGGCCGCTGCGTGATGAAAGCCTCGTATCTCCAAATAAATCATCTTTTCCAGGGTGTTAAAACCAGAGGGCGCGGGGAGGGGGAGGGGGGGGGGCTGCTATGTCTTTGAAGTCTAATCTGGATGAAATACAAAGGCTGTTGTAGCGCAAAGGGTTAAAGTATGAATTCATGCTGGAAGTATTTTTTTTCTGATCACGCGTGGTTGAAACCATGGCGATGACAGACATCACGTTAATCAGCTGCTGATGGATCAACTGCTGCCGCTGCTGCTGCCGCCGCCGCTGCCGCCGCCGCTGCCTGTGATGTTGAGAGCCACTTCCTGTCAAGTGACGACGGCTCTGTGCTGGAGCTCTGTCGCATGTAGCCAGAGCCCGGCTGTTAGCGTTCATGCTCTGCAGTTACACCACCGAACCACTGGAGGGTGCAGAGCAGCAACACTCACGGTATCAGAGCTGCATTCACCCAGATGCGCACCTCTTTTTTTATTTTTTTTTTTTAATAGAAATAAAATGGTTTGCTGATGTAATACCTCGCCTCGCCTCCAGGAGCAGGCAACACAGTCGGCTGAAGTGTGTAGCGCTGCGGCAGAGATGATTAGCGGCAGCTGGCGAGTCATGGATGACGCACTTCATGTCAGTGAAGCTGTCCTCCCTGCACCGTCTCCTCCACTCAGTTTGAGGGCACATTTCAATGAGCTGAGAGGGGCGGAGCTTTCACCACAGGCGTGATGGGCGGGGCCAAGACGCACTAGCTTGGAGCTTGTCATTACGTCGCTCCGGAACCTTTTGAACACATGCTAACGGTCGACCGTGTACCTCCGTAGATTGGACCTTGTCAAAATCGAACCCTGAGATCGAGGTTTCGGGGACGTGACGTCATGATTTCATGTGTTCATTCCCTCTTCTTGTGACAGTTGACGGGTCATGTGACTCGCTCGTCGCCACCCTGCAGCTTTTGTCTGCATTTTCGATTCAGACGCTTCACACACGCCTTTGCGCACCTTTTGATGTGTCTCTGACTCAGGACACCAACGAAGAAGAAGAGGAGGAAGAAGAAGATCCCGCCCCCTTTGACTCTGACAGACGAGGCGCTGTGGTGGTGGATGCTCCGTCTGTCTTTGTCTTGTCCTCGCCCCTCTTCACTTTCACCTACCTGCTGTTTTACGGCTGAGTGGAGGCCGAGTGAGAGAGAGAGAGAGAGAGAGAGAGAGAGAGAGACAGGAGGAGGAAAGGGGGATGAAGAGAGAGAGAGAGTGAGAGAGAGAGAGAGGAGGGAAGGAGGGCTCCCCTCTCCAGGCAAGGCTTTAATGAAGAGGCTTTGAAGTTCAGTGTGATTGAGCAGAACCCGTGTCCTCTTCAAAAGGGACCAACATGTCTCAGAAGACATGCTGTCCTTTCATCTCTCTCTCTCTCTCTCTCTCTCTCTCTCTCGATTTGCCTTCCTTTGTCTTTATCAATTCCACATGAGATCTTCCCCCCCTCCATTCTTTTATCCCCCCCCCCCACCTCCCTGTGTGTGTGTGTGTGTGTGTGTGTGTGTGTGTGTGTGTGTGTGATCAGGACATGGATCGTGTCTCTACTTAACAAACCGTGGTGGGTCTCGTCCCATCAGGACTTTGAAGCCCATGACAACAGGATGTATGGAAAGGACGTGTGTGTGTGTGTGTGTGTGTGTGTGTGTGTGTGTGCGTGTGTGTGTGTGTGTTGTTCACCAACAGTATTCGAAAAAAGGAATCTCAAGATAAAAAAGTCATGAGTTTTAATTATTGATTTAATAATTACTTTAAATTCCAAATCTTGAAACATTGAAATAAGTCAATAAAGAAGCAGAATGAAAATAAATGAAATGATGAACGCAAACAAATAATAGATAAATAAGCTCTGCTTACCTCCCCCTCCTCCCTCCTCCCTCCTCCCCCCTTGCAAACGAAGCCACACCCACTCGGTTCGGTCCACGACTCCCCGCCCGCCCGAGGGCAACTATCGAGGCCACGCGTCATCAAAAGGAATGTATACATACCGAGCAAACATGGTTTGCATTTCAACTCCAGACTGTGAGGCCAAACTCTTGGTATGATCTCAACATGGCCGCCGTTTAACATAACAAGTCCTCGAGCGCTTTAATCTCATATGGCGGCTGCTTTTCCCACATTGTGCGTTTGGCTCGCGACTTCGACAATCGAGTACATTCCTCTGCGTCTTTGACAGCGTCCGGGCTTGTGTGGTGGAAAGCCTTTGATGTTCAGTGGACGTTGCCGTGGCAACATATGTATTTTCCCCCCCCCCCCTCATTCATCTCTGTTTAGTGTAAACAACTGTGAAAGTTGGTTTGGTCGTGCGAGCCAAGAGCTGCACACACTGCCCAAGTCGTACTCCATCCATTCTCTATATGACTTCACATGGGGGTGGAGCCAATCTGAGGTCCTGTTGGGTGAGGGGGCGGAGCAAAGCCTCGCCAAGCGAGTGACCTAAGTCTTTATTACTTTTGAAAGCACATGAGTGAAATGACACATTCCTTGACCTACTTTCCCATGACAGCTAATGGTTCGTAGTGCTAGCGGCACATTTAGCTCGCAAGCTAGCCAGTGCTAATACAGCGCGTAACAGCAATAGCTCACTTGTGTGCCGATGTAACGGCTAACGCTAGGCCCAGCAGCAGTCCGCTAGGTCTGAGCGCAATTAAGATAAAATAAAAATTGAAATAAAGATAAAATATAAATAAGATTTCTTGGTGAGAAAGAAATAACATCAAGTGTATAAATAAAATAAGAACGTCTGCGTAAAATCTAATGAAACCGCCTTTGTATTGAAATAAAATTAAAAGTCTACGTAAAATGAAATAAAAATCCATTTGGAAATAAGATTTGGAAAAGTCTATGGAAAATTAAAACAGTAATGTCTATATGAAATAAAAACATTTAAAAAGTCTATGTAGAGAATAGCACCGCCCTATCGGCCCTTAACACCATGACTGTTACGCTTTCATTCAAAAGTCACTCCTGGATCATGATCTACAGTTCCCTCCTCTGTCTCTTGCGCCCGTCAGGTGACCTCGTTGTGTCGGTCGGGGGCCGTGGTGTGAATGTGACTCGGGGGTCTGGTCCCGAGTCGGTGGGATCGCAGGCCTCCTCTGGCCCCGCCCCCGTCGGTGCGGCGTGGACGCTCGGAGATGAACGGCCTGAGAGAAAACGTCGGTGCGGAGCTCGAACCCTCTCGGCCTCGGCCTGCTCCAAGGCGCCGCCCTCGCCACCTTCTCCGAGGACGTCTCGCTAATCCTGTGATTTGAGATGGAATTTTCAACACGGATGGAAATTATACACAAAAACACACAAACACTGTATTTACACACTTTCCACTCAACCATCTGCTTTATGGGATAATGACAGCGGAGTGAGGTGTTTTCGTGGAAGGGCTGTAATTTGCTCTTTCATCACAGATCATGCAGGTCACTGCCTTCATGGGAGCTGGTGCCAGCCATTATAGGGGGGCGGAGGGGCAGTTATTCCTCCAGGGGGGGGCACATAAGAAACGTTGTTATGTCAAGACCTGTTGTTAACATTCAATGAGATTATTTAAGGAAATGAAATTTTAAAAAAAACATCTTAAGGACGATGTATTTATTTCAGTAGCCATGACTGCAAACACCATCTTTTCAAGAAACTCAAATAAATGTGAAAGAAAGAAAAGAACAATGAAATTCATTTCAAAAGAAAATTTGACTGGATACGAATGGGGTATTTTATATTTTTTTTCTAAAGTAGGACTTTTATTTTGAAGGCTGGGAAAGTGAGGGGAGGCGGCTCAAACAGAGGCTGCAGGACACAGCTGTGCCTCCTCACATGTAAACATCAAGCATGACAGAATCACACACACAGAGGAAATAGACACATTTCAAAATAAAAGCATATCTGTACTCGCTTCGTGTAGACAACAGCGCAGCTCGCCACATGTTTGCGCGAGGAGGAATGTAAAATCCCGTCTCCCTCGCCTCTCCTCTCCTCGTCTTGAGGTTCTCCGTCCCGTTGTGCCGCCACACGCCTGCAGAACCCACTTCGATTGTTAAGCCATAAATGATTCATCGCCGTCGTATTTTTAGGCCGGAGCCATTTTGAATGATGCATTTAGCGGGTGAGCTGTTTCAGTGCGTGCGCATATATAGTCGAGTCGGCGAGGAGATGTCAACCATTGAGATTTTAGCATCGGGGCGGGGGAGCAGGGGGGGGCGGGGGGCGGGGGGGCTTTTGCAATATTTATTTCACTTGCTGTGGTTTTGTGGTTTGCTGGTCTTTTGGACAGAAGGCAGGTTTGAGATGTAGAACTTGGGTGAGTTTTTGAGCTTCTCCGCAGGACGGGTCCCTTTTTTTCCACGCTGGTGCAGAAACTCAAATAAATATTTGCAATGTCCCTTTAAATCCAATGGCCGCACAGACCGTTGAGACAGCTGGGAGGCCTTTAAGTGCAGTGCGCTTTGATATGCTCCCGTGTGAATGATCACTTGATGTTTCTATCATGCAAAACATGTTTTTGGAAGCACCACGAGTACCGGAGCTCATCACCGTGAATAACACACCTGAGCAAAATATGCTAATTAGCTCTCACTTTCAGCGCTAAAGCGACGAGCTAACTTTCTCTTTTTAACTTTCCACATTGAGTGAAGCAGTTTGATCAATCCTGTGTCTTTTAAACGACAGTAAAAGATGTTTTGGGACGTGTACATACGTTTATGGTCTGACGGCATCGGCTGAATGCGTAGCGCCCCCTGCTGGCCACCATCAGGAGTAGTCAGAAGTGACGTTAGAGGCGAGTCTTTTAGGTGCCTCTGATGGCTGGAACGCCGAGGGTAAGATAAGATAAGATGAGACAGGATATATATATATTTATTTATTTATTTTTTCAGGACTGCAGATGGAGCGTTGCTCCACTTTGCGACTCTACAAAGACCTTTTCTCCCGAGCTCGGCACAATGGGAGGCTGTTATTGAACAGTTGTTTGCTCTGCCTGTGTTTGTGCCCCTGCACTAATGTACCTGTCACCACAGCTATGGACCACACACTGAAGTCAGATGTCAAGGTGCAGCACAAACAACACAATTACCTGCTCCCATGTGTAACATGTGCACACACACAGACACACACACACACACACACACACACACACACACACACATGCTCCTGACATGTGAAGACCTGCCAGGCTCAAACAGTGTGGTGTTTTCAGGGTGAATGGAGCGAGGAGGGAACAGTTTGCGTTGCAGCGCATGGAGTCGGAGGCAGGTGTTACATTTGACACGGGGGTGAAGGCGTCTTTTGTGTGATGCGTTGCTGCCGAGTGAGAGTCAAGGGGTTTGTGTTGCAACGTGACCAATGAGCTGTGTGGGAGAGACATGTGAACCTTTGTGCAGAGGCCGTGAGGATATCCTCATCTATTTATCGATTCTTATCTCCATCTTTTATTCTGTTAATCTATTTTCGATATATCGATAATTCATCATTTCAACAATGTATGTAAAATGATCTATATATAATGATAATAATAATACTTAATACTACTACTACTACTACTACTAATAATAATAATAATAATAAATCATATTTCATTTACTTATATTTTGATGATCAATTCAATGGTTAATACTTTTTTATTCCTTATCACTATTGACATGTGTACATAATAATATTAATATATAATGATATTTTATTTACTCACCTTTTAATAACTAATTCAATGATGAACAATTTCTTTGCAATTATATGTATACCTAATAATACTAATATATAATGATGTTGTATTTACTCAGATTTTAATTTTCAATTTCATGCTTAACAATTTATTTATAGTCCTACATATAATAAAAGTACACCTCAATAACAATATATATGATATTAAACTGTTATTTCCTTAGATGTGGATTTGTATCTCTTTGTTTACACTTTGAGTCGATCACTTCCTGTTTTATTTTGTAGCTGCCTGCCTTGTGCGTCTGTATCTTCCGCCTGTCTTCCTGTCGTTGTGTAATCACGCCCTGATTGGTTCCACCTGTCGTCTCTCAGCCTCCTGTGTTTTCAACCACAGTTCTCCGGACTGTTCCCTGGTTTGTCTGCTCTCTGCCGGTTACTCATCTACTTCCTGTTAGCTCTGATGCTAACTTTGTCCCTGCTAACTGTTTCCTGAGTGTTGACACCTGAGTATTTTTGTTTTATTTACTTATTCTTGTGGTTTTTCCGGATTCCTCAGCTCTTCACACCTCTCCACCGACCAAACAAGGTCTGTCATTACTTTCAACTTCCTGCTTTACCCGCTATTTTTAAATGTTACTCATTTTGACTATATTTGCGAGATATATTTGAAAATAATTGTATGTTACTAGTCTGCATAATCAACTCTCAATGCAAATGATTATTTTCATACCAGAAAGCGCTGATGATATTTGGATCTTCATGAAAGAAATTTTACATATTGGTGTATAAATATATATATATATATATATATATATATATACATAGTGTATAAAGCGCTGAAAATGGGGTCTTTTTTATTTTATTTGTATTATTATTTTTTTTAAATACACTTCAGGGAGACTGCGGGGCCTTGTTCCGGTTGGGCGAGCGAGAGAGAGAGACACTGAGAGAAAGAGGATGACACGGTGAAGCAGAGCAAAACCGTAAAGAAATAGCATCTGAAGACGCACACACACACTCTCTATCACACACACACACACACACACACACACACACACACACACACACACACACACAGGCCCGTCTGTTTTCCTATTTTGACTCGGCTGCGTCTCGACGCACTTTTCACCTCCCAAACATCATGAAGAATAAATCCATCGGCGTCTGATCATCCACAGATCGCGGGGAAGCGTTCTCTTGTCGGAATCATCCGCGTTTCTCTAAACCCGTCTTTGATGAGCTGTCGTTTGCGATGATTCGGAAATAAGAGCGTGTTCCGACGCGGGTCGCGGAGCTCAGGCAATCTTTTAATGACTATTTTTTTTGTTTTTTTTTCCCATCTGTGTTTTCAGGTGCAGAGTTCTCTCTATTTATGATAATGGTTTTCCAAGTTCGCTCATTACCGCGACGCCGGTGGTGGTAACGAGCGACTGTAAATCTCATCTCCGTCGTGGGAAGGAGTGGGTGTGGAGAGCGCGAGTAATCTCCAATGTTCCTCCACTTCCATGGAAATATGAATACATTTCTCTTTCATTTCAGCGGAACATCAGATAATCCTCTAATGCTCTGCCTCCCACCGTCTCTCTCTCTCTCTCTCTCTCCCTCTCCCCCCGCCCCCTCCTCCGGGTCGTCCACTCACTTAGCGGTGGAATCAAAGCGGAACGGCGGTGGCGGCTTCTCGGATCTATATCAGGAGTTGTTCGCAGATGTCGGAGGAGATCAGCGCCCGTGTTCGTGTGATGTCGGGCTGTTATCGGAGGAAAATTGCGCGGCAAAGTTCACGATATTAAAAAAACAAAGACGCGCGAGGATGTGGGGTTGTTCGGCGAGTCGGGTAAATCAAAGCATTAGTGGGGGGGGGGGATGGGGGGGGTTTCTTCCCTTCGCGTTCAGGAAGCATCAGCGGTGATGGAAAAACAGTAAACAGGGTTTTATTAAGCTGTGACGATGTCGGCGGACTCATTACCCATAATCCTTCAGGGCCTGTCAGAGCACAACCGACTAAGAACACCATAGCCTGTATATGTGACCAGTGCCTAACTCCTCCCACCTTCTGGTTCATCCAAAAATGGGCAAAGAGGCGGAGCAGGGTTAGAGGCCACGCCCCTTTCATTTTGCACAACTTCAAACCTCGATAGAATATTCCTTAGTTTTCATTCACCTCTACAGTTTAACATGGGAGTCTGTGGGGATTGACTCACATATTGGAGCCAGCCTCTAGTGGCCACCCCCGTGAGCTGCATGTTTTTCCTCTCTCCTATCAGCCCCCGGAGGTGGCCACCTACTTTCACGTATTTCCACCAGCATCAGGAGAATTACAACCTCCTCACTTCCTGTTGGAGATTGAATCGATGTCGACTCGAATCTTGCACAACGGACCTTTTCAACAACAAAAAAAAAAGTTGCGCAAGGCACCTTTAAATCAAGAGGCTTTTCTGGGTTCTGTGCCGTCATTGTTTTCCAGTGCTGTCGTAACAAAGTCCACGATTAAAGCCGTGTTTGAGACAAAGGATTCCATGGTGCCGCTGAGCTGCCAGCTACAGGCTCCGCCCCCCTGTTCCCTCACGTTCCCACCTGCTTTGGGGCAGATTACGCAGTTTGCTCAAGTGGTTGGACGCTGATTGCAACCCCCCCCCCCGCCCCCCCACCCCCACCCATCTAACTACAACCTTTGGAGAAAATTGCATTTCTTACAAAGGGCACTTAGGAGAAAACCACACCCTTGTAAAGTTCTTGGCGGTTGCATGTGACTGCTTATAAAAACAGACAGTGGCCCATTAGCGCTAAATGAGCCATTTACAGGGTTATGGGACGGTGTCGTAGAAGAAGTCAAGTTAATCGTCGAAGGAACCAAGATTCAGGTGTTTGGACTAAAACCTCTTTACGTTGGGACGCTCTTTAATTATTAATATTCCGCTCCGCGTGCGACCTCGTCCCTGCTCTTGACGTCCCAACTCGAGTGGATCATTTCATGCAAATGTCACCGCGCCGAAAAACCTTGACTGGAGGAAACGACCCGGCTCTATGAAAAGGAAAAATTATATTTTTACATGAACCAGTTTTTTAAATGTATTATTATGATTTATTGTTGTTGCAGTACATTTGCGAAAATAGTTGAGGTTAAATTGATGTTGAATTGGTGCAAATTCATGTCTTCCTCCAGCGCCACCATGAGGCTGAGCGGTGTAACTTGATTCACGTGTGTGTGTGTGTGTATTCTTTCATTCAATGACTGACATGAAATCCTGTGCTTTAAGTGACGGCTCCATTTGTTCATTCTTTTCGTTGCAGCGGTGTAATCAAGTATCATGGAAACCAATTAAAGGTCCAGTGTGTTAAGAAAAATGTTGAGAGAAATGTTATATAAATCGATCATACTGATGTTTTAATGACATTATAATCATATAACTCTTAGTTATTATTTTCATGACCCTAAAGTTTGCCTTTATCTTAACCTCAAAAGCAGTACCTGTCTTCGGGGGCCGCCATTTTGCACCACCATGTTTTTTCAGCAGCCCAGGATGGACAAACTCAATTCTGTCGCTAAATCCTACACACTGCACCTTTAAGACATAATGCCTGAGGTCAGAAGAGTCTCTAGATGACTTCAAAGGTGACGGTTTCCTCTGATTTTACAGGTCTCGGCAACATTTCGGGCGCGTTGCCATGAAATCTGAGAGTCACCTGCAATAACCTGCAATGACTCTGGGATTTTCTCATAAACGTGTCAATTACTGTGATTTATGGCCAGTTACTCTCGTAACAAACCCAAACATCAGCAGGCCACAACCTCACTTGGCAGACGGTTTAATCCGAAGCGACCTACACACTCTTTGAGGGTTGATGGCGAGGCTGGGGGATCGAACCCGTGACCTCATGCATTCGAGGCGCAACCAAAAGCTGTGCTTTTTAAACTCCAACCCAGCAGGGTCGTGTCTTATTATCGATGCTCACACCCTCCCCTCATCTTCTTTGTCTTTGCCAGACTTTTCCTATGGATCCCGGCGCCCCCCCGCATCCCCCCCGCATCCCCCTGCCCGCTCCCCGCTGAGCGGCCCCCCTCGCACTTACAGACCTGAAGTGTCGGACCCTCGGCTCCATTGTCGCGGCGGCGCTGTGACCTGCAGGAAGCGGAGAGGGCTCCTCTCGTTTCTCCTCCAGACGAGAGGTGGGTGAAGGCCGTCACTTGCGAACGCTCCAATAAAGTTCTGCGCTTTTGTATCGGGCTCCGATCAACGCGCCTGTTTCGCGGGACGCAGCTTTTGTACTTGCATAAAAAGGGAGATTCCGCTCCAACGCTCTGTCTTTCATGCGCGTCGGTGCTCGGCGCACTGAGCCCGATGGTTATCTGAGGGGAAGGTGGGGTCAGGTCTGCGCACGCACAAACGCCGCCGCAGCGTTTACCGGCAGAGGGCTGCGTGATACTGGCTCGTAAAGGGGCGGAGTCGGACCGTAACCATGTGCACCTGAAAGTGACTTTCACAACTGCTGCTATGTATGCCTCTTTGCGATGATGGTGCATCCATTTATGAAAATACACCCTGTGTGTGTGTGAGCGTGTGTGTGTGTGTGTGTGTGTGTGTGTGTGTGTGTGTGTGTGTGTGTGTGTGTGTGTGTGTGTGTGTGTGTGTGTGTGTGTGTGTGCGTGCGTTTTAATTGTGCGACAGGAAGCTCATTTGCGATGTGCGTCGCGCGATTGCACTTCAAATCAAACGGAGTATTACGCCGCCAATGACGTCCGACTTCAGCCAAATCACATCTGATGGAGTGTTTTTGTGCTTCAACGTGAATAAGTACCTTTCCCCAGTGACACGAGCGTCACTTCATTCCTCTCC
>JAFBJT010111223.1:403-10536 GCA_016785325.1 Chascanopsetta lugubris
CTCTCTCTCTCTCACACACACACACACACACACACACACACACACACACACACACACACACACACACACACACACACACACACACTGCCTCACAGATCTGCTCTGCCCGGTGTGCCACAGCTGCCATCTGTCCCTGTTACATCCCTGTGCTCACACTGCAGATAAGACAGGACTCAAATAACATGAATTAAACACAAGCCACAATATAACCTGAATGAAAGGCTCCGGTTCTTTTCTACAGTGTTGACGCCTCCTGCAGAGAGCCCCGAGCAACACTTTCCCAAAATGGACCTTCAGCACTGCTAATCCAAGCTGTGACTAAATACTGCCGAGCCATTCTTAACCAGTATCATTCTGAATGTTTGTCGTCAAACCTTTGAATCACTCGGTCCATTCTGTCTGTGGGTCTGTGGTCAGCCCCTGTCTTAAGTGACCCGGGTCCTGGTGATATGCCTGATGAGACGTCTAAGTCTCCTCTCTCTGTTGCCATGGCGCCTGCTGCTCTACAGCCTATAGATAAGAGCTCATGAGTACTAGTTCAGCTAGTCAGGGCTCCACCAGCTACTATGGTTACAGGCTTCCGTTCTACTCCTTGGCCCGTGCTCACACGCTAAATGCCCACGTTTGTCTGCATACGTTTGCAACAGAATGCAAGTCACCTCATCGCCACCGGCGTTGCTATAAACAACATTTTTTGCAAAGTTTCCAAATGCTCCTTCAATGAGACAATGTGGACGCATCCTGTTGTTGACAAACACTTTGATAAATGATATATATATTGTAATTGTTCATGGGGATCAAACCTGTGACATTTGCAGGATTTGACCGAAATGACCGAAATCTTACACACTGCACCTTTAGGGGTCCAGCACGTACGATTTTGTGAAAAGGATCCATATGCAGTTGATCTGACATCATTTGATGTACTATATGTACATAGACACATTGTATGTAGCTTTCCTTGGTCTACTACAATTCAATTAACAATGCAAGTACAGACTTAACGGAATGGAAACAAATGGAATCAGAATTGAGTGGCCCCGTCTTCTGCCCTGAGGTCATAAAATAGTAACGTTCCTGAAAACTATTTAAACACATGTGTATGAATATTCAGCCAAACTGTATTTCTCCGTGCTGGAGGACTCAGCCAGCTGCAGCTGCCTGGGAACATATTGTTATTTCCATCTCTGGCCTGAGGCGGGGATTGCAACAACAACAACAACAATAATGACAACAACAACGACAACAACAGACACGCAACTGGAGAAGGGCCCCAGTCTGATTTCACAGTCGGAGGTTAATTGCAGCTGAGGCGGTGGACGCCGGTCACTTTGATCTGTTTTTTTAAAAACACTGCAGATCGCTTAAGTGGATTTAGAGACAAACAGCAGGTTACACAACTTCCACTTGTGTGTTTTTTAATGTTTCCATCTGGATTATGAAACACAGGCTCAGTGTGGCGCGGACCTGGTGGAGCGTGCATGATGATGAATGCTGATTGATTTCCATAGGCTGCACCTGCACAGGCTGCCGAACCCGGCGAGGTTGCGTTCAAAAACATCTGGTGAGCTGATGAAAAGTTCTACAGGATCACCACTGGGGCACTGAATGCAACTTTTTTTTCTTTTCTTTTTTCCCCCTCTTTGAGTCGGTTCTTCCACCACTGTCTTGTTTTGTAGTGCAAACAAACTCCCACATCCATTAGACTGCCTGGTGTTGTTTATTATGAATGGGGAGTGTGCAGCTCAGCTTCTCCCAAATGGAGTGGGCTTATTGTGAATGGCCCGTGGTGGTTCATTGTAGCCTACGCAGGCATTAACATTTTATTGCATTTTAAGATCTTCGTCAAGCCGCGTGTTGCCAACGCATTATTGCACTTGCTGTAACCTCTGCCAGGAACACAAACACTAAAATCAAGCTGAGTAGATTGTGTTTGTTGACCTGAAAGTCTCATTTGGCGGCGCTTTCCCCTCCTCTTCGTTAAAGAAGACTTATTTGACATGGTTTAAGGTTCATGCATTTTGTAAAACCTATGTAATTTGTAACCTGCATTATTTATAAAGCTGTAGTTTTCTTGTGCTGTCCTCCAGTCCAGCTCCTGTTTTTTACTCTCTCCCTGAAACACTTAAGCCCCTCCCTGACAGAGAAGACCAGACTGCTCTCTTGTGATTGGTCAGCTGCTAGCAGCTGATGTAGGAAGTGTTCCACTCATACCTTCACTGTAACAGAGAAATGAAGAGTGTTTCATTGGCTTCTGGTTAGAAACTGCGCCCCTTATGTTTAAAAAAACCATAACTTTTGCCTGAAATCTTCAAAGAACAGTAAAACATTGAAAAAGCATAACATGACTCAGTTGATTTAGCATCTATAATATTCTGTGGTACATCTAGGCTGCTTGATCCGACTATGAAATATACAAATCTCATAAATAGGTGAACGGCCATCATCTCGTTCTCCGGCAGAACTCCCTCAGCTCCGAGAAATGTTTCATGTGGGGGAACGTCGCATGACACTTATCTCTTGCCGATCTTGAACGCAGCCCTCCCTTGTTCAATCACTGGCTCCGCCCTCTGCTGACAGTCACTTCCTGGCAGGGGAAAGACACCCTGAGACCTTGTGGTGGCTTCTTCCTGCTCTCCACGGTCCTTTCATCAACCTCCTAATTCAATCTACTGAGGTAGGTGACTTCGCACTGTGTTCCCTCAAGGGTGAGAAGCTAGCTGGTTGCTAACTGTTGCTAGCATGTGGCTAAACATCCTCCTCCAGGGTTGTAGCATTTTTGCTAACAGGGTGCTAAACAATGCAGGGCCTGAGTGACCTACTTTTGAGGATAACTCTGAAGTACACAGTTTCATGTACTTCATATCCAGCAGTTTGCTGTTGTTGTCATAGTACTACTACTACAGCTGGTTTTACTTCAAAACTACTTGGTTACACATACTTGGTTTATGTGTTTTCAAGTAGTACTACTGAAAACCTGATGGCAGGATACTCACCAAACCTGTTGAATGGTTGTTAGTACTCTTCAGGGAAGGCAATTCAAAACTTTTGTGTTGTATTCATTCTCTATTTAAAGGTACACGCTGTGTGGGATTTGGTGGCATCTACTGGTAAAGCTACACATACTGCAGCTAGCTAAACATTCCTTGTTCCCTTCCAATGTTTACAAGAACCCATAATGGTGTTTGGCTAACTTTGAGCTAGCAGTTTCATGCTATTATACAGCATTTAAAGTAGAATTCGGAGGATTATTTTGTTTAATTGTTGATAATACAAACCCTGAAACCTAGTACACCCTTATCTTCAGGCAGAGCATTTTTTTTAACATTTTGAGGATCTTGACAAACACATTCGGACATATTTAGGGGATTAAAATCGAGGGGTTTGTGGAAGTTGGAGTGGAATTTAATGAGAACATCGGGCCTTGGCAGCGGTGTG
This sequence comes from Chascanopsetta lugubris, assembly GCA_016785325.1. Classification (NCBI taxonomy): domain Eukaryota; kingdom Metazoa; phylum Chordata; class Actinopteri; order Pleuronectiformes; family Bothidae; genus Chascanopsetta; species Chascanopsetta lugubris. The sequence goes on from JAFBJT010111223.1 coordinate 3,842, forward strand.
CGGAAGCAATTCCAGAAAGCCATAGTTTTGAGTAAATACACTTTACACATGACATTTTGGATCCACTTTCTATATTACATTGGGTTTTTGTCCAACTGGCAATTTTGGTTCAATTTGTGAGCTTTTATGAAATTTACTGAGAGAAACAAATATGTGTGTAAGGTTCGAGATATACGACTTAGTTACTACTGGTGTCGGGTGGTGCTACAGGCTGTTGCTTTTTATATGCGTGTGAGAGATTTCAAACTTTAAATTTGGATTTTGTTGTGTTTTTGATTGAGGTTTAATTTCTCATGTTACATAGTTGGTTCACTGTTTGTGTCCACCAGTCATGTAAAAGCGTGAGTAAACAAAGACTACGGGGGAATAAGAGGAAGAAAAGATATAATTGTGCAAATGTACATTGTGTAGGACTTAGTGATATCTACAGGTGATAGAGCAGCAGAATACCCTTATCTATGTATCTACAGATTCTGTATATTATGATTTGCTTTTATTTATTATCCAACTTCTGCCAATGGGGCTCTTTAACCTAAACTTTACGCAGTGCACCTTTAACAGACCGAAAATTTGTAATTCAAATTTACCAGATGACTTCTCCTTCACCCCTCTCGCCGTCATAAATCATTGAATTTCTTTATGGATTCACTAGATGACGCAAAGACAAGGTAACAGCAGTGTGTCTGCTCCTCTGGGATGTGATTACCATACTTTCTCTGTGCCGTGAAAACTATAATTTAAAGTTTCCTCATTTTAAAGCCAAACTTTTTTTATGTCTTGATGGCGACAAACAGTCCACCCACCCCCCTCCCACTCCACCCAGCCGTCCATGCAGCTCCATCAGTGTTGCAGATGACGGCCTCAGCCGGCATCAACCCAATTGTAAAAGACGTTTGAATACGATTCACGTCGAGGACAAATTGGATGTGGACGCGCACATTTCACATCCTTTATGGGTTTTATATTAAGTTTGATTCGGCGACGCCTCGATCGGTTGTGTTTTCCATCTCGACGGACGGACAAGCGCCAGCCCGTCGACTGTAATTTTTTTTATTGGCGAAACAGGGTTGTTGTGACAATATGTCTGCGCACATAGTGAGGAGAATATATGGGATTGGGCTGTCAGGATCACTGAAGCAGAATGATAGCTGTGTGTTTCAAAGAGCCGACTGTCTAACAGCCAATTTGTAAGTCACTGGTGGAAGCAGGTCTGTGGTTTGAATGGAGAGGGCATTGAGTTTGTGTTGCTTCTGATGCAGGATCACATATCCAGCTGAAGTCGTCGTTGTTATTTACAGCTTTGTGGTCTACGTTTACGGGTTCTTCTGTGAGAATAACTTTACACGTTGTACTGTGGAAAATTCACACAGTGTGTACACTGATGCTGCATGTGCCTCTTTCATCCTGGCTCCATTTTACCGCCTCTGAAAGGCCCAGTCTGCTCTGATTTGTCAAGTGCCTGTTGTGTGTGTGGGTGTGTGTGTGTGACCTATTAGTAGACTTTGTTTCTAAAACCTCACACATTTTCTTTTTTTCTTTCCCTCTTTGTTTCCTTTCCTGTTATATCTTCTTCTTCTTTGCAGTAATAATGTCATTATTTTCGTTATCTGCAACACCAATATTTAGTCAGTTTTTCATTTTATTCATCATATTATTGTTTTTTATTGGTGATGTTATTATTTATGTAAAATTAAGATAACGTATTCTTAATAATCTTCTTCTTCTTCTTCTTCTTCTTTTTCTTCTTATTATTATTATTAGTGTTCACTATTAGCAATACCTATATTTAGTAATATACGTTTTTATTATTGTCATCTTATTGTTTTTACTGTTGTTGTCATTGTTTACAGAATATCAATACTTCTTCCTCTTCTTTCTATTATTATTTTTTGTCGCGGTAGTAGTACTATTTTTGCATTGTATTTGTGACATTAACCCTACTATATTCACTTGTTTATTTTAATACATGTTCATTTCCAGTGTTATGATTGAAAACTGCAGGAGTCTCGATATTCCAGGAACATAAGGGAAACCTGTAGAGTGGCAGTTATTAGCAGCAGCAGCAGCAGCAGCAGCAGCAGCAGCAGCCGCCACCTCTGACAGTGAAGAATTAATTTGTGGGTTTCGACTTTTCTTGGAAAAAAATTGAAATGGTGAAAAGGGAACATAATAGAAAATGTACCATCCAGTTTATCCAGTATTATCTTTAATTCAAAATTAAAATAATGGCACAGCTTCTTTTGGGAAACTGTTCTCGGTTCACTTTAGAAATCAAATCGATGCACTTAAATCCATCACGCAACTTCACCTTTGCTTCTACTCAATCGTCGGCACCCTGACACGTCAAAGAGTAATGGTTGATGGAGAGATATTTCTGGTGATGGGCTGTTTTATAAGCGCTCCCGTGTGGGAGGACAAAGCGTGAATAACAGAATAAGTGTAATTGTATTTTTTTTTAAATTATACCGTTCTGCCATGGGGTTTGAAAAAATATCATGGAGACAGGAAATGACATGCTGCGGAGTCATGCTGTGTTACCAGCAGCAGTGTTAAACTGCAGATAAGTGTCAGTCAGACAGCGGCAACATAATCGCCTCCATCACAAGATCAAAGATTACGGCCTGTGCAGATCGACCGTGATGCAAATATGTGTAATTTCATTCAGATTTGAGCAATATGCTATATTTCTTTTTGGTTTCGGTCTCTACCCTTGAATTAAAGGTCCAGTGTGAAAAATCGTATTGACATTAACGTTGCTGAATACACCTCAACTTAACCTTTCCTTTCAAAGCATGTTGAACACATGGTAGCCCTCTATTATCTATTGAATTATTATTGGGGCAACTGTTAAGCTTTGGTGGTGCAATATGGCGGCATCCAAGCTGCTCTACAACTATTTAAACATCAGTTATGTTCCATTTCTGCTTTTTAGAAATGGAAATAATTTCCCCAAAATCTTCTGGGGCTTTAAGATAAAGTAATTAATAGTTTCATTAATAACATTTGTTGAGCTAGAGGTGACATCTATCATGCATTTGGGTCATAGTAAATTCTGAGTCTTCAATTTTGAATAAATGGACCAAAGATTGTTGTGGCTGGTGTTGAACACAAAATGATTCAGCAAATTATTAATTTGGAGGAAAGTGGAGGACCCTTTCAGCTGATTACTTAATGAGATTCAATGGTAACGAGAATCTGAAGGACTTTTCTCACAGAGACATTGAGAGATTCACTCGATAGTTTATCCTTTAACGGTCCAGTCTGTAAGATGTAGATCAAACTCTTTACATTTATACTGGCCAGAAATTGAATTGTAAATAGTTACATTGTTATCACCTGAATTTACAATTTGTTGTTTTCATAAACTTCATATTTGAACCTTCATATATATGTGTGTGTGTGTGTGTGTGTGTGTGTGTGTGTGTGTGTGTGTGTGTTTGTGTGTAAGAGAGAGATTGTGATTGGTTAGATTTGATCCGTTTGGAAACAAAACCTTGGAAGAATCGACCTGGAAAACAAAATTATGCCACTGTTAGTGCCAGCGCAGATTGAAAAGAGCTCTGAAATGTACTGATGTTGTGTGAACGCTTTGCCCTTTAGTGCACAAAGGCCTTAAGGCTGCAGTTACACAACATTCTTTAAAAAAAGAAAAAAAGAAAGAAATCGATGAATCGATGTGTCGTGGAACTGTCCGTGTAAGCAGAGTGCAGGTAAACCATTAAAGACACATCAGTGACTCACACCTCGGCTCATCGACCAGAACCAACCTTTCCCTCCATTATAATTAGAGTGAGACACAGTGGATCACAGCACACGATTCTGTGAAATATGCCTTTAAAGGTGCAGAGTGTAAGATTTAGGAACATTTTTGTCACTTCTATCTCTGGAAATAGAATTTCAAAATAACTATGTATGGCCAGTTTTACAAATTTATAACCACCTCATCGTATGACTTGCTTTTTACATAACCCTAAAATTTGCTTTTCAATGTATATTTACACGAGGAGGGGGTCCACTCTAGGACCGTAGGTTCCTTTGCTTGCTCGAATGGGAGGGGTGAGCTGATTGTTTCAGTATGCACCTCCACCAGTAGATGTCACCAAATCGTACACACTGCACCTTTAAACCAGTGAATTGGTCAATGAATCAGACTTTTCACTCCAACAACACAAACGGCTCTATGAAATAAAAATTAAAAAAAACAATGAGAAATCACAACTCACCTTCTTGAAACAAAAAGCAAACGACTTATACTCAGGAGAAGGTATTGAACTTCTTTTCAGATAATAAATCATATATAATATATAATAGGAAACTGAAGAGATGTGATGTATTGAAGTGAGTAAAAGCAGATATGAAAGTCGAAGTATAAATAATATGTGGAAAAAATACAGAAGGTTGACTATTAAAGGTAAAAGTATAACTCATCAAATGTCGGTATTCAATCAAAAAATGTATAAATATACAAATGTAATCACTCTAATAAATTCTCAACTAAAAAGAGTTTCCACGTCCTTGTCCGACCTCAGGTTCCCAGGGGGTTGCTCAGTAGACATGGTGTGTAATAATAAACGGACGCCTCGCCACGGTTTGCTCTGACTTTAAGTTTAATTAAATGACCACTAACCGAAAACCACAGGGTTTTAGAAAAGTTCCCGGAGTCAAAGCAAATCTGATAATTAGCTTGGAACCAAGACTGTGGAGGGGCTGAATGTACTAGAACGATGAGTCTGTGGAGTGGACAGAGCAGGAAGTTCCCATGCATCGGTCCCTCGGGCGAGAAAGTCAGTGGGGTTTTTGCAGTGGACTTTGGATGATTTCTGAAAATAAGCTTCTGCACTATCTGATCATATTTGAGGCATAAATGTGATAGTTGGAGGGATTAAGGTCATTTAAGGATATTGATAGACTTCCCTTTTACAGGTTTTTACCAGTGATGTGTCGGTGGTGGTTCAAAGAGCCAGCTCAAGTCAACGATTGGAGGTTTTGTTTTGTTGTTTTTGTCGAGTAATACATGGCAGAATGATATAATGATCATGTGCATGCGGTGCAAAAATAAGATATTCTTTTTACTTTGGAATGTGTCTATGCAAAGGATGATTGATTACTTTAAGTGATATATGTGTGTACGCATCGTGTAAAGTCAAAACAGCGCAGAATCATAAAAGGTATAACTGGTAAAAACTGTAAAAGACCCGTCAAGGAGCCGTAAGAGCCGGTTCTCAAACGATCTGACTCATTAAAAAGAACTAGAATTCCCTTCATTAGTGTTTACTTGCATGTCTTTTATAGTAAGACAACATATTTAAGCCTCATAAGCTTGCATTTTGCCCAAATTTGTTTTGAGTGCTCATTCACTTTATGTTGCTAGAATGTCCCTTTAGTTTTTCACCATTCAGTGAATTCCTAAAGAAACCAGCAGTCTCCGAGATTGCATCAAAGGTTGGAATCAGAGTTTCCCCTAATGTTTTTGCAAGACATGTCGACAGTGTTGTTTTGTGTTGATCCGCTGTCACAGGAAACAGCGCTGATCGTTTACCGACAACTCTTCATCTCCTGCACAACAAACTACTGTTTTTCCAGACGAGCCACAGCAGCAGTTTGTTGTCACAGGAAGAAAAAGAAAAAAAACACAAACTCGTCTACGTGAGCGAAGTTGTTTCCAACTGCCGGGTAACAAAAATATGCAGCAAATACAAAACACCTTCAAAACTTCAAAGCTCCGCTGCAGAGAGACGTTCCATTCAAAATGATTGGAAACGGACTGGCCACATTGTAACATCCCATTATTTCCCTCAGCATTGCACGTTCCCCCCCAGAGGCCAATGCTGTGTGATTGTGTGCAATGAACTAATGAGCAGTCATATTTCTTTTCCCTCCTTTTTTCATTTTTTTTATTTTTTATAGTTTTCTATAACATAAAGCACTTTGTGAGTCAGTGCACAAATGTCCATAAAGCAGGGACCCACATTGCATAGGAGGAAAACTATTTTCATATGAGTATACATTATGACTCCCCGTGTGATATTTTACCTCTTACAAAAAGCTAATTTTATGCAATTAAAATTAAATTGAATTAATTACAGGATATTGCCTCCTCTTCCAGGCTCCGTCCCTCTGGAGACTTAAACTTGCAGATACGATTTTGGTTCTCAGAGGTAATCACTACAAGCAGGGGGACACCAGATAAGATGGCAAGGTTTTAATCAACTAGTATTGATTCAGTGAGGCAACTAAGAAGGCTGCTTTACAAGATCGACTTCCTGTTGCCATGATATAGTGAAAGGAATAAACTCTGTCTTTAAGAACAGGGACAGTTGGAACAATGGGACGTTTGTCACGTCCACTAATGAATCAGACGGGAGTCGGGGAAAGGAAGGGATAAAGGCGGCTGCAGCAGCACAGACAGGTGTTTGTAATTTGGTTTCTCATCAAGGTGCTAAATTATTTTGGCAGGATTCCACGTATGAAGGCAGCAGAGTGGAACCGCTCATTTGAAAACAACTTGTTTATATTTATCTCTGCCAAAGTATTTATAGTATTTATATTATTATTATTATTATCGTCGATATCACTTTATATGCAGGATTGTGCAGAATGACTTATTTAACAGAGGGGAGGGGCCCTCTGTTAAATAAGTTAAATCTTGACCCAAGATGGAACTGTGCACATGAAAAAAAGGCGGAGCACTGTTG
>JAFBJT010111224.1:27982-40482 GCA_016785325.1 Chascanopsetta lugubris
CACACACACACACACACACACACACACACACACACACACACACACACACACACACACACACACACACATACGCTGCAAGGGAAGCAAATAAAAAATTCACAGCGCTACTTTTAAATTACTACTTTCCCGTTGCCATGGCGATTGCCTCCGCTCATCCTTTCTCATCCTTGATCGCTGATGGTGGTGTCATTCAAACGTCCCAATTATAAAAAAATAAAAAAGAGTGAATGGGGCTTGAAAGTGGAATCGCTTGTCAGCGCGACTCGTGAGCGAATGTCGGACACGAGCGAGAGGCGGGGTCACGCTGGAGTGAGGAATTGGAAGTGATGAAATAATGTGTCGAGGATATGTAATCCTCACCCGGCGCCCATGGGAGCTGCTGCTCGGCTCCACATCAGAGGGCTGCAACAGATACTATGACAATGGGGGCTGTCGAACGTTGCAGCCCCCTGAGTGGGCGGATACATCAAGGTGTGTGTGTGTGTGTGGGGGGGGTACGTTAGCTGTCAAAGAAGCAGCTGAGGCAGCAACGCTACTTTGATTATCACCCTTATCTTTGTTGGGAGAGGAGGTAAAAGAGTGAAACACGTCGGTAGAAGTGATATTTGGTGGAATTGGCTTTTTTTTTTTGTTCTCGTGCAGATTTTTGATAAAAACAACAAGATATGGTGATGTTGCACATGTTCAAGGTGCAGTGTGTGAGGTTTGGTGACCCCTTGAGGTGAGGCTACATGTTGTATCCATCACTTCACCCTCACTCCCTCTTGAGCAGGCAGGAGAACCTATGGTAAACTTCAGTTGTCATTATTATGCCCCCCCCCCATAGAGAGGACGGCACATCAGTGCACTAAAAAAAAAAACTTCAAAATAAAAGCACAGACTGACTTGACTTTTTCCCTCCAAAGGCCTGTGACCCATTGAAAATGGGTCCGCAACCCACCCACCAGTGGACTGTAACTCTAACTTATCGAAAACTTCCTCAGACGGCACATCGCTGGCTCAACTTTTCCCCCCAACTGTGTTATTTGAAGTTCTGTAAACACAAGAACTCATGGAGAGTGATGAGACAGCACAGTTCAAACACAGCACAGCAGCAGGTGCAGTACACAGTCCCATGCACAGTCCCACATCTCTGGGGGAAAGACTTAATCGAAGGCAGAAGAGATGAGAAGAACCTAGAAGGAAGAAAAACAAACACACAAACAAACAAACAAACAAACAAACAGGGGGAAAGAAGCAGAAGAAAACGTTTATCTCTGTTTTCCATCAACAGGTTAGAGGCTGAGAACAGACGCGTGGACGGATCAATACGGACACAATTAGCAACTCCTCAGCCCAGCAGGACGACAGCGTCAGCGCTAATCACAGAGCAGCAGAGGAAGTCTGTTGTCTGTCCCCCCGCCTGATTTCAATTACCAGCCCCAATTTGAGGTCGATTCAATCAGGAGAGGGGAGGGGGCGGGGGGGGGGGGGGGGGGGCAGAAAACGGGGGGGGGGGGGGGGGGGGGGGGGGGGGAGCAGACATCAGACGCTTCGAAGTCCCGACAACCACCCACAGAGAAGAAGTGAGGAGAGGGATACAGGGGTCATGCTGCTTTAAGACGGGAGCGGGCACAGCGGGCGTAGGGGCAACTGAACCTGGATCGATGCCGCTTTCAAAGACGACGGCTTCGGCGGGACGCGGGGCTTCCGGGGCTCGGGGCTCGTCCGAGCGCCGGGCGTCTTCGCCGCCGCCTCCGAGTAGTAGAGCTGCTCGGCCGAGGGATGGCCGCCGATCTCTATCAAGGTGTTCTCCAGCTCTCGGATGGTCTCCTCCAGGCTGTCCAGCCGGCGGTAGGTGCTGCGGCGGACGTCCTCCGGCGTCCCGGGTTTCGCCGGCCGGGGTATCGTCAGCCTCCCGTCTCCCGTCTCCATCCCTCTTCTCAGAGCCTCCATCAGAGAGCAGCTCTCGCCGCCCGCCGGCGGAGAAGGTTTCGATCGGGGCCTGGGACGCGGTCGGGTCGAGTCCAGCAGGGAGTGCAGCCGCCCGTAGGCCTCCGTGACCGTTCGTTCCCGCGCGAACAGCACCAGCAGGGGGCGCTCGACCAGCTGAGCCTCCGACAACTCTTTGGTCTGCGGCGAGAGCGTCAGAGTCTTCGGAGCGGGCCCTGCGGTCCCGCGGAGTTCCCGGGCCTCGGCTGGGGACAGCGCCCTCACCTCCTGCTCCGTCAGCAACAGGGCCAGCTCGTGCTTGAACTCCACTTCCTGTTCGGGCTCTGGATGACGGGAGCTTTGGAAGGAACCCCTGTTGTTGAGAATCGGAGTCTGATGGAGGTGACCCCCCTCCTCTGCAGAGTCTGAATCTCCGAGGGGTTCCGTGGACTCGGTGGGCGAAGCCGTGTCGCTCAACACGATGCGAGGGACCGGAGACGAGCGGCTTCCCTACAAATGAGGAGAGCACTTGAGCTTTCAATGGAGACACTTTGAATGAGTGGTTCCACGAGTGGGAGTGATCGAAACAAGAGGGAAAACACAAAGGAAGGAGAAGATTGAGTGAAGAATCTCCGGTTCATGTCGGTGACTGCTGACAAGCCGCAGGGAACACACTGCTTGTAGATGTGTGAGTAGTTTTTGCACCCGGGATGGTTTTTATTATGGAACGTAAACAGGGTTTGACGCTAAATTTATCGTGTCTCATTATCAAGACATTACGAATCAACCCTGCAGGTCATCGATCTAAGCTAATTAAATGGTGTTTTAAGGTCATCATTTTAAATGGAAAATATTTTTTGCTATTATTGATTTTTGAAAATATACTGAGCAAAGGCAAATAAAAAACCATTTAATTAATATTTTAGTTTTTGTTCAAATCGATGTAACGCCAGAATTGCAATGTTTTGCCATGTAATAAAATATTACAGTAATATGAAAAGTTAAAATGTCTATATTCGAAATTTGTTACAGTCATGCATTGAAATATATATATGTAGAATATATAAACGTATATATAAAATGTGCTAAATATATACGTTTTGTAATTCATATTGACATTAACATATTGACTTGTATTATGTTGCTCGTTTTAATATCTAAAAAACGTTTTTCTATAGTAATTTGACCTGAGAGTAGGCAACGATTCATCAAAACTACAAGCAAAAGTCTAAAGTTGAATGGGTGTTACTATTTTTTGAAAAGTGACAAAAGAGCTACGGGCACATTTCTTTCGTGACGTCCAAATCGATTCTTATCATTTCAAAATGACTGGTATAAAAAAAAAAAACGATCATGTCTCTAATCCGGCCCAGTAGTGTCACAGTGTTCAGTCTCTGTGCTTGAAAATCAGGTGAATGATGCATTCTGCATGTTTGTTTGCATCATGGAGGAGGAGCGACAACATCTGCTGTTGAATTGAGGTTGAAGTGAGGAGTGAGGAGAAGATGTGCGCAGGGGCTGAGCAGCAGCAGCTGAAAGGAAACAACGAGACCGAGGGTTCGAATCCACAGCACCCAGAGTGTTACCTCCGTGCCCGGGACCCGGGGCGGGGCCAGGTCCGCTTTGCGGTGGGGTGCGTTATTCCCGCCGCGTGGGCGAACAGGCAGGGAGTGAGGAGTGGGCGGAGTGAGCCTGAGGGGGGCTCTCACAAACAGCTGGAGGAGGGAAAGGGTAAGTTAAAAAAAATAAAAATAAAAAAACCCTGCTGGAAACGCAGAATAAACACAACAACAGGTTGGAAATCAGTCTGAAAGCATGTGGAATGTGAGGCGGGGCCACCTCACACACACACACACACACACACACACACACACACACACACACACACACACACACACTCTGAGCTGGCGTCCGGGTCCATCTGTCCGTCTGTGATCTGTGAGCCCTGGGTGATGATGTGAGTCAGTGAGCACCATGTGATCTTTGGGGCTCCCCCAGCGCAACGGGCGGGGGCGGTGGCGGGGGAGGGGGGAGGGGGGAGGGGGGGGGGCTCCCTCGCCGTCTGCAGGGGCACCTGCTGCTCCAACATGTGGTGATGAGCATGTCTGCACACACGTTGTGCACTTACGTGCGCGAGGCAGATTGCGTGACGTGTCGGGAGATGAAGCTGAAAAGAGAGTTCCCCCCCATTGAGCACCGGTCTGTTCTTCTCACCTCCAGCTCGGCGGCGATCCTCTCCTCCTCCCCGTCCTCCTTGTCTCCGGCGGAGGAGGCCAGCGTGGGCGGCGTGGAGGCGGGACGGGGGTTTTCCGACACGGTCCTCCTCAGTTTTATGTGAGGCTTCTGGCCGTCGCTCTCCTCCGACTCCACCTTCTGCATTGGGGAAACGCAAAAACGAGCTTTTCGAAACCAGCGCAAGAGGAGGAACATCGATGAGATGCTACAAAGCGTCGGCTCCCGTTAACGGCTGGATGATCTGTGGGGGGGGGGGGGGGGGCTGGGGGGGTTCCTCGTGGTGGAGGGGGGGGGGGGGGGGGGGGGGGGGTCTGAGAGGGTTCCTCGTCGCACGACAGGCGCCGCGTGCCACGTTGTAATGATTCGAATTGTTTTGACCAGTCTACTCGTTTTTCCAACTGTGTGTCGGTTGCCTTTTTAAACCAGGTTGACTGATTTCAACATGGAGCTTTTAGGTGGGATATCCACCCACAACACACCCTGCCCACCTGGACATAACCGATGTTGGTATAACACTCCATTAAAGGTGCAGTGTGTAAGACTTCGGTCAATGTTTGTCACTGTCACTAGAATTCTAAAAATATTATATATATAGACATTTTCACACATTTTTTTTATAAACGACCAGCAGGTGGCGATGCTAGAGTAGGGAAATATATTCTCTTTTACACTCAATGAATTCAAAAAGTGCATCTTAGGGACACAAGGTAATAAAAAGGACATATGAAATGCATATTTCATGTAGTCGGTGTCGAGCCTACGATTCACCATAGTCAATTGGCATATGAAAACAAACTTTGCTGGTCCTCTACAAAATAAAAGCACAGGATTTTTTTTTCCCCTAAAGCTGATTCAGACCTTTGGAGTCTCACAAAAATATTCACAGGATCATTTCAGCAGATTATCTGGAGTTCATTGTTTGTCTGCAGGCAGCAATATCCTCTAAATAGTGTTCAACTCGCCTTTATACTTTTTCCAACAATGAGGGGCTCTCCGCTGCGGGTGGTCAGGCCTGGAGAGGACGGGAAGCTGCGTCGGGGCGGAGGAGGTGGAGGAGACTTGGAGGGTTTCTCGGTGCGATATCGAGGCACCGTCAGCTCATCTGGAACGGGAGGTAATGAGGGTAACGCTCGCTCAGTGCGTTCACGGTGATATTATCATCAAATGTACCTCGGAGGGGACTTTTTTAAGCAGGTAGGCAACTTTCGAAAACTCAAAACAGGCTCATTCTTCATTTCATCATATCTTATTTCAGTTTCAAGGGTCTCGTCAGAATTCAACAGCCTGCTTGGCTCGGAGAAACGAATGGGACCGGGTGGCAAACACAATGCGGTTACCTTGAAAACAACGCTGGTTTCCTCGGCTCTCGGAAAAAACAACAGTGGCGCATGAAGACAAAAGTGAATCTTACCGGAGCCGCGCCTGGACCCTCCCTCCTTTCCAGGCAGCTTGTGCTGGGGCTTGCAGATGCGCTGCTCCGGGGTTCCCGTCCCACTCTGCGGGTTCTGGGCGGCGGTTGTGCTCGAGGCGGGCTTCATCTGCTTGGCGGCGAAGTCCAGGTCGGGGATGGCCTTCATCAACTCGGCTTGGGTCTCCTCCAGCAGCCGGTTGATGTCCTGAGCGCTGTACTGGGTCAGACTGGCTCGCTTCTCCTCCCAGTCCCGCTCCGCCGCCTGTGGAGTGGAGAGACGGACGTCAAGCACTCTGCAAACGCACACCGCTGCCACAGGGTCGTGGCAAAACGACGAAAAGTGGTTCCTACCAGTCGGACCTCCACCGACAAAGCTTTGTCGACGGCAGAGCGGCTCCCCAGCTCGTCCAGGGCTTTGCCCTTGTGGGGCAGAGAGGTATAACTGTCCTTGTGAGGTCCGGACGGGTTCCCGTGGCCCCGGCTGATGCTGGAGTGGGGGCTCCAGTTGGACAGGCTGTTGCCGCCCCCGAGGTCATTGATGGTGATGGGCGGGCTGGTGGGGAGGTCGAAGTCGGAGAACTTGCGCCGGTCGTCGTTGTGCTTGGACGAGGGGCTGGAGAAGTCCTCGGGCTTCTTCCACACGCCCTCGTTGGCTTGTCTGGGAAAAACACGGAGGACGAGTTCACTGGTCATCTGGCAAGTGCCCGAGTCATTTCAAATCGCAGCGTCGTCGAGCTCGTAATTAAAACACACGCTGGCGAAGGGCACATTTCTCGAGCCCACACGCACAATGCACATCAAGAAGGCTTTATTCGCGGAGCTGAAAGGAGCCGTCATCAAGGTGTCAGCGGTGATATCAATTAAAGGTTTTACAAAGAACTGAACTTTGAGGATTCTTGCGCTCATTATCGAGCATGAGTACAAAGTGTGCGCATGCTAAAGGACGTGGCTGAGAGTGAGAACCTTCACAGACATTTACAAACTGATCTGAAACCTTCCCCTGGTTGTTTCAGAGATAACAGATTCAAACGAAGGTAATGGTGAACGTCTGTAACCCAGATCAACGACAACATGCAGTCGATCTTCTTCTGACCGAGGTCGGTGCGTCCAGGATGTTTTTGCAGACACATGCAGAAAAAGTTCAAATCAAGGGGAAAAACCTGCATGGAATACAAAACACTCTTCGATCAGGTAGTGTTTCATATTTCACCATTTGTATACACTCATACAAAGCAACGTGACTATTTTAATATCTTATTTCTTAATTCTGGATCTGTCTGAACCTTTTTGACCATTGCTGGAATCCTTGAGCTCAAAGTACAAATTCTATAAGATAAATCAATTTGTTTTTAGACATTAAATGAAGAATTGATGCATCTTAGATCTATAATGAACAAAATCATCATTTTGTACATAAAGTTTTTTTAAATTTTACTCTCTATGGACAAATTCAAGGATCAGACACACGGGTGCATCATGTGCTCATACTTGCGCATGGTGGCCAGCGTGTCTGTTATGGTCTTGCAGCGTTTCAACAGGGCGTCCAGTCTGTGCGGCTCCTCCTTCAGAAACTTCACGGCCTCCACCTCTACTCTGAGCACCACCCGCATCTTACTCTGCAGGCTCGGGAACTGATCTGCGAGGAGAGAGACGGCGCGTGAGGGGGGGCGAGCGACCCGACAAACTGTGCTGGTGAGAGGCGACGAGAGAATGCGCATGCAGTCGCTCGTCCAAACAGTTGGGGGCGATGGGGAAGTGTCCTGGGAGTTCATTAAGACAATGAGCAACGCGCCAAGTCCCAGTGTCAGTGTTTGACAGGCTGACAGCGGGTGACTGAATGATAATCAGGGCCTCGGTGACTAATTAGCGCATTGTTCAAAAGCGACTGCGGCGACTGATGTTTGTGTTTTCTCCCTCAGCACTGGCACAGACTCGTGACTCACTCTTCAGCTCCGTGAGCGTCTCTCCCACTTTCCTCAGCACCGCCGCCTTCTCCTCCAGCTCCTGCACCGTCACCAGCTTGTGGTTGACGGACGACTCCTTCTGGATCTCGTCCACCGACTTCTCCAGGTCACTGGGATGGAACAGACAGACGGCTGAACACCAGGGATGTCTCATGGTTACGCGTTCACAGATTATTCAGAGTTTGCGGTTCGGACTAAGTAAAAAAAAAGGAAATAAAAAGTAAGTCTTCCAACGAACGAGGTGGCGGCGAGATGAACAGCTGAGTCGGAGGTGGTTGAAAGTTTCATGTGGAATAAATCTGCCTCGAGTTACGCACGGAATCAAAGTTATATGTATAATTAAGCAAAAATAAATCGGCCATTAGCCCGGCTGAACGGCAGACTCTGATTAGCGGGGATCATCCCACGGTTCAACCAATTAATGTGCGATCGGGAATGCGCTTCAGGAAGTGTTGCGAGGCTGGCGGACCCATCCAGGAATCATTACCGTGCCGGGCGTCTCCACGGGCGAGCGGAAGGCGAGTTATCCCGTTATTAAATCTCAAGGTAGCGCGGCGCTCCCGGTTTTTGCCGCGACTTCAATTAGCAGCCGGACCGTCTCGCGCCTCAGATCTTAATAAGCATCTTGCTCTGCGCCGGGCTTAATTACATCTCATCCTGCCGCTGCATCACCCTGTACATGGTCTCATTATACAACAGATATGAACTTTGTCGTGTTTAAAGCAATTATTTAACACGCGATAACATCTCGTCCGGCGCCGTGTAAATGTCGGTTTCTACGGATTCAGACGCGTTACTGACTGCAGCTGCTGGATGATGAGCTCCTCCTCGTTCAGGTACTTGAGTCTCTCCTCCTCCACCAGGAGGCGCTGTCTCTGCAGGGGATCCTCCTGCTTCCTCAGGGCGTCGGCCACGCGCACGTTCAGCTCGGCCTCGGTCCTCTTCAGCAGGGTCTTCACCGAATCCTGGTTATCCATCTGAGAGACACACACACACACACACACGTCACAGATAATGTTGATTGCTCTCGAATCAGCAGGGGGCGCTGGAGAGACAGTGGATGTTGAATCTGACAAGGGGATTATGGCTTTGTTTGCAACTTTAAGTTAGTCAGCATAATTACACCGCGGTTAATCGATCATGAAGGGGTGGAACTTGAGGCTAATCATGGATGTGCTTTAAGAGCAAGATCCAGGAAGTGCACCACCAAGTGGCCAAATAGGAGTACTGCCATTTTTCTTTTTGGTAACATGGTGCCTTGCAGCTCAAAAAGACTTTTGAATTTCATCATCTATTCTGAATATCTACACGTCCCTCGTATGAATGATCAGGATTTTTGGTTAGAAATTCACTCATCTATATTTAACATCGTTATATTCATGATCATAATCAATAAGCCTTTCAGAGCCACGGGAACCGGAAGAGGCACAAGTCTGGACATATGACCATTTGTACCATGATTTTTTTGCCCCACTTTCTTTATCATTGTGACACGTTTTACAACATTTTCATTATTTTGTCACTGTATAATTCCATGACCTTGACGGGAAAAAAAAAAAAAATCTATTCAGGGGTACTATTATTCACAAGTTGTGGCATTTTGGTACGCCATCCAAAAATAATGCATTGAGTGAATTTGAATGTGGTTTCATAAAGGGACCGTTGGGCCGTGGGGGCGAGCGTATACACTACACTCTGTCCTGGTTTAGAAATGAATTGTATCAGTGATGGACTCAGTGGCCTGAGGAGAAGAGCTCGTCGCCGCCGTCGCAGCGCGACAACGAGGCTTTGGAGAGCGCCGCTCGGTGATTTACACGTCGTGCCGCGCGTAACATCCTTGAGAGGGCAAACCGCAGCCGCTTGTTTTACAGCACCGCCATCGCTGCATTTGCCGCCTGGCCTCTGCTCGAGACTGGGGCTGCACGCTGAACACCATGTTCTCGCGGGCAGGCACTTAAACATTGTGTGGTACAGTGCATCTAATGTCCCCCCCCCCACCCCCCCCACACACACACACATGTACAAACAAAGAGACGCCAGGACGCCCTGAGGAGAAGGAAGGTAGTGACAGAGGCGCCGCGCACGGAGCCCGCTTCAGCGCTGGCTGTTTGTTATGAATGGAATATTGTACAGGAGTAGTGGATGTAATACAACTCCCCCCCCCCCCCCCCCCCCCCCCCCCCCCCCCCCCCCCCCCCCCCCCCCCCCACCCCCCCTCCCCCCCGACATGAAAGAACCTGGTAAGCAAGAGATATGAATAATTGATCGGCCTTATGCTCCAGGAAGTGAGGCAAGGCAACAATATTGTGAACATTTAAAGTTGCCCGGCGATGCGCCGCTATCGAAGGTGGCAGGGAGCGGTCGTTCTAAAGGTGCGAGGCGCTCCGTCTAGACTGAAATATTGCAATTACAATTAAAGGTGCAGTGTGTCAGATATTGGCAGAAAGAAATATTACAACACAATTACATACTGACATTTTCATCATCCCTTAAAGGTATTTTTTTCCCCCATTAACCTTAAATGAGCCCATTAATGTGTATTTACATGAGGAGCGGGTCCTCTCTACGGGGGCCGCCATGTTTTTACAGTAGCCCCGGAGTGGACATACTAAATCATCTTTTGAGTTTTAATGACAACTGAAGTCCACCATAGGTTCTCCTGCATGTTCAGAAGGGTGAGGGTGAGGCGATGGGTACAACATGCAACTTCACCTCTAGATGTCACCAAATCGTACACACTACACCTTTAAGTAGAAATAGTCTTCTGAGAATGTGATCACCTGAGAGTAAGATTTATTTCCCCTTGATTTTATATAGAATGAGCAACTTATGAACAGCAGCTGCAGCAGCAGCAGCAGCAGCAGCAGCAGCAGCAGCAGCAGCAGCAGGTCCACTCTGGAGGTTGCCATGTTTTGACAGCAGCCCCATTCAGTGCATGTTTTGAGAATCAACAGTATCAGAAGGATTCCACAGTTTTTCCTACATACTTCAAAGTTTAGGCTGAGCTGAGTTGCATTCAGCTGCAACTTTCACCACTTGATATCATTAATTCATACACACGGCGCCTTTAATGTAACACTGCAAATATGTATTTATCTATTTGTCCATCCATCTTTTATGGCCTTGCCTTCGCGTCCTCTCTTCCCCACAGGTGCCTCTTTCTCCTGCACTTCTCCTCTGTATAATTCAGCAGCCGCATGTAAAATTCAAAGCGGCTGCACGGCCATCGTCAGGGGCAACAGTGCAAAGGTCGGGCTTGGGCAAACAGACGGGCAAAACAGCAAACAGGCCTCTGCGGCTGCAGCCGGATCATGGAACAAATAAAAGCGGCGCGTGCCCATCATCTGTCCCTCCGCCCCCCCCCCCCGTTCCCCACCCCCCACTCTCCTGCGAGCGACACATTGAACCCTCTCCTCTGCATCTGAAAGCATTTAACGCAACATCTCTCCCTGACTCCTCCTGCGGTAACCATGGCACTGCCTGCATTAGGGGTAAATGGAATAAATAAGGAAGCTCATCTCGACATGATTGCGTGTTCAGTGGATTCTGCATCCATGGTGACGTTCGGTATTTCTGTTCGAGCGAAGCCAGCTTTCATCTTCCTACTTCATGTTTAATCCTGAAAAAGTTCAATGCCCTCAATGTGTCATGTGCCCGGGTTATGTCAACCCGCAGGTGATATTTACAGTGGGAGCAGAATCGATGTCAAGATGAAATAGACATCAAAGGCGGTGTTCCTACATGTGGACATGTACAGAATGTTCCCGAAGAGAAGAAGAGGATAAATAAATAGCGAGGAGAAGCGCAGGATTGTGATCGACCTCTGGATGTTTGCACCAAAGAGCAAACACCAAATAGAAAGTCTGGTAGCGTGTGGGTCAACAGTGAGAGAGCAGGGACCCTGCAGAGACACGTTCTCACGTCTCGAAGTGCAGACGGTGTCTGAATCGTTCCTGGTTCTGTGAAATGATTCACGGAACACGTTGGTTCAGCAGAAGCTGCTTAACGGAACTAATGAGAACTTCCTGTGGATTATACAGTGAAATCAAGGTCACTTCTTCGAATGGAAAAAGAGACGGGTCTGCGCATCGCCTGAAAAATGAGAGGTTGACTGATGATCAGGCTGATGTTTTCAGATGATCTGTCTCATATTTTCTATTTAGTGATTATCGATAAAGTTAATTTAGTCAATTGTTCCGTCATTGACGTTTCCTCTGATAATTCATTAAAAAAAAGCCTCTCTCTATTTAGTTTTTACTTTGTTTACTTTGTAAAATCTCACAGTGCTCAATTTAGGTGAGACAATTGAACTAAGTTTTGTTTAGAAAATATTTGCATACAATTTTAACAGAGAAATTATGTTTTAAATGATTCAGTATTTATCAATATTGATTATTCATATCCTCAGTGACAGTATTCTTTTTTTTTATCAATTATTCAATCAGTCAATGCTCAAGAGATGTATTTGTTATCATAGTATCTTTATGAATTGGATATCTAATAGAAATAAAGGTCTGAAAATGCAAAAACAAAAAAAAGCATTGATGCTTGATATGGACATTTAACTTTCTGACCTGAAAGTCAAGTAATAGATTTCTTTTTGGAATTTTTTGGACGATTTACAAAACAATGGCCACACTGACGCCTTTTTGACCCCTGACGGACTCATGTTGGCTGCAGCGCTGATGCTCCGACTTGACACCGTGCAGACGGTAACCGGTGTGCGATTTTGGTGTCGATCCAAATAGAAACCTGCCTCTAATGAATGTGGATGCGGTGTCATGAGGGATCCGTCAGGTCTTGGCAGATACAGGCTCTCAGCGGGGGGCCGTTTAAGTTTTCATCTTCTCTCATAAATGCACTCATCCTGCTTTGAGCGTCACACATAAATTCCGTTTGCCCACATTTGACTGGGGTGGAGGCGCAGAGGCAGATTAGTGGAACCTCTCCTCGCTGTTTTATACTTCACAGCTCTTTTA
>JAFBJT010111224.1:43533-55572 GCA_016785325.1 Chascanopsetta lugubris
TATCCTATAAGGGCCACAGTGAGCTGCATTTCTTATCCACCGCCTCTTCTTCTTGAACTTCATCCACCTGGATTCCTTGCAGAAACACCGCAGCTACTGACGCTGTCACTCAACTACGTTCAACGTCTACTGATGACTACTCTTGTCCAATCACAAGCAGCTGCGAGCACAGACCTGAACCAATGGTCAATGTCAAAATGGCCTCTGTGGAGTCTGTGTGACATGACATTGGAACATTGTTATTGTTTGATGCATAGAATTTGTATAAAGGTGCACGTGGTGTCCTTTAAGTCACTCATCCTGCAGAGCGCTTATGAGGCCAGTAGTGGGCGGTTCACTTGTTGCCATCTTGCCAATGCCCAGACACCTCCTACTTCCTGGTTCATCTAAAAAGAGGCGGAGCACAGGTAGAGCTGGGGCGGGCCCATATTATTGGGCCGGTCAGCTCAGGTGTCACTTGAGAGGCCACGCCCTAAATGATGGACAATCTGAAACTCTGAAGTGTACCATTTGAACATTGTTGGCTTTTGGAGCCAGCCTCCAGTGGCCACCCTGTGAACTGCGAGTTTTTCCACTTCCGGATGGGCCTCATCCGTCTTGGCTTTTAATGTCTCGGCTCCACATTCATCACTCCCAGAGATTTGAACTGTGGGTGTGATGAGCAAATATTAGCAACACCCTGCGGGGGGCCTACAGGTGGATGCTGGGGTTGGTGGATGGGGCCCTGAATCAACTGGCAGCGGAACTGACGCAGCAGCGGTGTTGGCAAACGCCTAGCGACTTAAATAGTGCGCCCGAATGGGAGGGTGTGATGGCGGAGAGTGAGGCGTGTCACATGATTGGAGCAGCAGTCGCCTGCCTGACCTACTTCAAAGGCGTCGTCACGATGGTCGGAATGATTGCTAGAGTGAAAAAAAGGAAATAGAATTTGGTTGTTGTTGTTGTTGTTTCCGGCACGTTTCTATTTTGCCTAACCCCCGAAATTAACCTGGAAACATTTGCAAATGAGTGTTCTCGAGGTGGTAAACCTGGTGGTTATCCGCAGGCACCTGATCCGATGCTAAGCCGTTTGATTCCCTCAGCGTTGCATTCACCTCTTCTCTCTCTCTCTCCCCCTCTCTCTCTTTTAATACCACTACAGCTTTGATTGAGTGGCTCTCAGAATGGCCTCGACAGGTTAAGTAGGGCAGGAGACGGAGCCCTCTGCAGGTCCTGGCCCGCTGTTAACTCGCATTACCGCTTACATTTGTTTGAGGACTTTTCCTGAAAGGCTTGATAAGTCACGTTGTCACGGGGCTCATGTTGCACACGGCGGATGGCGGAGGAACAGGCGTCTGTAAACGGGTTTTTGAGGAAAACAGCCTGTTCTCCCTCGGCCAAATGGAGCCTCGCGTGTTTTGCTTATTGAATGCCACACTCTCTGATGAATGGTAACTGGACGTGTTATGAAATCCCACGCAGGGCCGGGGTGTTTTCCTCTGGGCCAGTCATCTCATCATTTGATGCAGGAGGCCCTGGTCTTCTTCCGACATCTGATTAGATAACAGAGACTGTAATGTGGTATAATTTGAAAGGCATCAAAGGACAACGAGTGGTGCTGCATAAAGGATAAGATTTCGATATGTTTTAGACTCTGACTTGAAGCGAGATTCATCCAACTTCAATCGTCTTTCAATCACTGAAGAAATTAGAGAACGCTTTTACAAATACGTTTAAGAAAAGAAAAAAGAAAAAATGCACATGCTGTTGAATGAACTTACTTTGAAAACAGAATTTTCCCGAAATAATTGCATGGGAAAAAGCATCATCAAAAATTAAAACGGAGTTTACAACTGAAATAGCTAGCTACATGGAGTGTTCATCTGCATATGGAACTTCACCACTAGATGACACTAAAACTTGGACTATTGCAATTACAGCACTTCATTGTTAATGTGCTCATTTTCAATCAATGCTAAACGATATGCAAAATGCATCTATTTATTCAGATGAGAGGTGTTCAAACCACAGCCTGGGGGCCAATTGCAGCCCTTGGTCTATTTTTCCATTGGTTATGCAAAGTTGCGATGTTGTTGAGACTGTTTTAGAACATTTGATTCATTTTGTAGACTTTAATGGTGTATCATATTTTTCTCAGTGAAAAAGTTTGCACACCCCTAGAACTATCAGCATTCAACTGCGGTGCCGACCCAAATTTCTGTTATTTTTTGCAAATTAAATATTAGTGATTAATTAAGTCTAAAGGTCATTAATGAAGTCCAGACCGAAGCCACAGTGGTAATTATAACCAGCTCAGGGTCTCGGGCGTCACAGACGGATGGAGGAATTAGTCAAACATTAATGCAGGGACACTCCACCTAGATCCCTCACAGGTCTGAGGGGGGATGAAGAGCCTCACGCCATCAGCTTGCATGATCGGGCCAAAGTGGGTTTACCAGACCCGACTGTCTGCGGGATAAAAAGAGGATCAGGGGTGTGACCGGTTCCTGCCGGACGAGGTTTTATTCAAAGGAGATAATAAATGCCAAACTCAGCCAAAAGGTGTCTAATTAAGCCGTTTCGCAGGCTGTGAACCGTTATATCTCTGCCTTTCACCGCGTCCCCTCCCTGGCAAGAGAACAGGCCCCGTAATCATTAATGAAATGCTATGGATGAGTCCTTGAGGAAATCCTCTGCCACGCCTGCGTGAGCATCAATCATGTATTGACTGAGTGTGTCCGAGGACGGCGGGGGCTGCGGAGTGTGAGCGGAATGACGCCGCTGCCGCCGTCTCAACTTTTATAACGAGCTGTCAGGAGCGACCGGGGCCATCGAAGGCTCGTACCCGTCACTTCGCTCGCGATCAAACCGAGACAACAACTTTATGAAGAAACCGGAGTCAGGGACTCTGACGCACCTTTAGCCGCATCTCCTTTCAGGAACCGGTTTCAGTTGTGCGGGCGACGTTTCTCCCTTTAGCGCTCAGGGACGTGGATGTGCAGCTCATTAGCGTTGCCATGGCGATGAGGAGTCATTTTGTTCCCACTTAGTCCACCTTTGTTGACTCTTTGACTGTGTCACGTCGTAGATTCCTGAAGACAAGAAAAAGTTGCGTCAACACTTAAATCGTCATCTTCCCACATTACAAGAATATTATGCCTTTGTCCAAAAGTAATTTACTGTCATTATCTTCACTTAAGAATGTTATTCATAGGTACTGACGTTTGCAAAAGGTGCATTAACCTTGACGTGAAAGGTTCAGTGTGTGGGATTTAGTGGCACCGGGTGGTGAGAGTGCATGTCACGGCTGAATTCCTGCAACGAGACTTTCTGTTATCAGCCAAATGTTCTAAATTTCTAAACTGATGACTCAGCAAATGTGTTGATGATTGCAACTGTCATTGTTGGAGTTCAGTGTGTAAGATTTGGTGACATCCAGTGGTGAGGGTGAATGGAGAACCTATGGAAGTCTCCATTATAATATAGTTTAGAATTTATGTTTTTTTTAAAGGCCTCTCATAGCCTCACAGTAAAGTTAAACTGTAACAATTGAAAGTAAATAATCTTGAGAAGAACCGGCGATACGCCTCTCTGCTTTACCCTCCGTACATTTTGCTTTACGTCCACGTCACACTGCCCCTCCTCAGCTCTCAGAGGACAACAGTCATCATTAGTGGGGAGAGGTGGCGGCTCTGACCCTTCAACGTAAGAGTGTGACGTTTGTTTGCCGGGGTGACGGGCGGAGTTATTTCTCTCCGAGGGAGAAGCCTCCTGTTTGTCCACGATGACGCAACGCAACTTTTTTTCTCTTTTCATCATCCTCCTTTCTAAAGCTGGCGGAGGAAAAAAGAGGAGGGCTGGTATTATTCCTTATCCCTTTGCCCTTCTCTCTCTCTCTCTCTCTCTCTCTCACTTCGTCGTGCTCTTGCAGTTCAGTTCCCACGTATATGCCCCCGCCCACCCCACCCCTCGCCAAGATAGAGCCGCAGAGCCCTGGAGAGCAGAAGCTGAAGTGACGGCATGTCATCGCTGTCCCATATCAGTGACTCACTGAGGCCTGAGTGCCCCGGCCTGTCACCAGCCTGTCGCTTTCTCTCTCTCTCTCTCTCTCTCTCTCGTCCTGTTGCCGGGACGGTTGGTCGCACGATGTCTCCTCACCTTGGCGCCGTTAGCACCAGTTTCAGAAAATCCCCACTTCACCTGTTGTAAAGTTTTGCGAGTTTTCACAAGAAGAGGCGGGGGCTCTAAGTCGCCTGTCACCCTCGCAGAATCCCCATGACTCAAAGTATTAAAGGTGCATTACACAGGGTTTTTTGTTGCAAATCACTTTCGAACAGTTCACCGCCTTTTTACAAAAGCTTAGAATGAGTCTTTTCCCGTCTCCTCTATCAGCCTGAGTTAGGGATTACTTGAAGTGACTCTGTAAATCAAAGTTGGTATCTATGACGTGTACGCTCACTTCTGAGCCTAAGGTCCTGATCGCGATCGATGCGTTTAGCTAGCCAGCTGCGACAGTGCTGCAATTGTGCGTAATAGCATAGAAATGGAGTCTTCAAACAAATGACAAACTACAACCATTTGTTTTTTTTACTGCAGCTAGCTGTGGGTGCGCTGGCAAGAGCAAGGCCACTTCCGAGATATAGTGCAGAAAGGACTATAGATGTATTACAATGCAGGTCACGTGACCATTGCGGCACAAGGAGTCAACAAAACGCTGACTGCACATCACTTAATGGCCAAACTTTCTGAATGCACCTTTAACTTCACAGTAAAACAACATCCTTGCAACAGTCACACCGGAAGATATGAATATTCTTTGTGTCGGCTGGAGGAATTAGAATTGCCTGACATCTACTGGAAACTTTATGTTATGTCATTAGAGGAGACGCATGCGGCGCCGGATCTGCGAGCTGTCAGGAAGAGGAAGACACAGGAGGAAAGTGATACGGTGTGAACAGGGAAATGAAACCTAAATTAAACAGAAGCTTTATATGAGGAGGCAGGTGCTGCGGAGCATCCACTCACTTATGCTGAACAAAGTTTTCACAATAGTAATTTGTGGGTTAATAAAAGTCATAAATGCAGAGGTGGGCTGCTGTATTTCTTTGATGCCGATTGTGTGGTAATAGGAATCTTCAACCCACAGTTGGATGATTTATTATAGAACCGGCCTTAGGCTAGTTTAATGAGAAAGGAAATGGAATTATTAGTTGGTGGGATTTCTCTTCAATATAAGCTAAACTTTAAGACCTTTATCGTCTCGTGTAAGTGGCACTTAAACTATGAAATCATTATTTCATTTAGTTTTCCAGGTAGACGTATCACGGTCTAAAGTGCAAGTACAAAGAGAGATGATTCCACCATTATCGAGGTAATTCGTGAGGTTGAAAAGAAGAAATTATTATCGAGGGGAGAAAAAAAAAAAGAAAGACACATGTGACCTCTCAACGTGCCTTTGGGAGGCGCTGTTATTTGACCTGAGATTCATTATACTTAGGTCAGATTCCATCACAGGCGCTCAGCATTAAAGGTGAAACTCATTAATCTTTAGTGAGGACCTCTGCACCTTGTTTGAAAAGGTTCTGGGACAGATCACCAGATATGATAAATATAGAGCCTGTCAAAGACTAAACTTACCCTCAGTGACATTCACAGGGCTACAAGTGAATACGATAGGAGGCATAGTACATCTAAATTGGATGATTTCAGGTAATACAGGAGTATTTTCTTTACCGCTAACTACATCTTTCAAACCAAAACAAGCACAGAGGGTAGCCTGCAGGTAATGGTCGACCGAGTGTCGGACACAACTTCCTGTTTATCTTAGTTTATGAACTCAAAATTATGATTTCATTGTAATTAAATTAACTAGCATTACATCACACAGAGATAAGTAAAAGTGTTGGTGGCTCGCTAGCTTGTTAGCTAAATTGCCAGTTCATATAAATGTTAATGTTTGAAGTATGAGCAGCAGCTAGCTAAAAAGGCTAGCTGGCTTGTTAGCTAGCTTGTCAGCCCATGTAAATGTTAATATCAACTGCTACAGTGTGTACGATTCAGTGACACCTAGTGGTGAAGTTGCATGTTGCAATTGAATGCCCCTCACCTGAGCCCTCCCCTCTAAAACATAGGAGAACCCATGTGCAGCCTTCAGCTATCATTAAAGCTAACTAGGTGTTTACATTACCCATTCAAAATGGCCACCTCTGTGCTCCTAATATAAATATAAAGGGCTTTGAACAGAGGACTAAGCTGTGTCACTTACCACTCATTGGTGCCTTGGATCAGCCCTGACACAAACACACAAACAAGACAGGGACCACAGGAGGAACATATAAGGACCAGGTGCAGATAATCAGGACTCTGGGCAAACAGAGGAAGTAAACAATACAGGGAGTGAGATTTCAAAATAAAACAGGAAACAGCAAACTTAGAGTGCAAACAAAAACAAAACATGAATTCAGATGCTTATCATCACATGAAGACAAGAAGACTTCCTGAAAAGGGCTTTAAATTATTATCATTATTGTTGTTGTTGTTATTATTATTATTATTGTTATCATTTCCATCATAATTATTATTATTATATTGATTTCGAAATATTGTTAGAAATATTATTATCATATTGATTTCCAGACATTACTATTATTATTATTTTCTACATGATCTGGTTTACAATCATTTTGAGAACCAACTTTATATTTCCTCCACTTCATCACTTCCTGCATCACTCGGCTCAATATCACTGAGCAAGAGAGTCTGGGTCAATACCCAGCGAAGGCTATTCATTGGATTCTTTGCATAAAGCTTGGATCCATACAGCTGCATGAGCCGGCTGTTTAAACAGGCGTCCTACTGGTGGCTTTGTTTGCACACCGATTTATCGAATCCCGGCTCTTTTTTATTGCGCTCAAATCCATTCCCTTCCCCTTTGAGTCTCTTTACAGTGGAGATTTATACATTTTAATATGTGCAGTGTTTGTGATCTCGATGGCATTTATCCCGCTGCCCCTGGTTCCCTGCCGTCTTTATTAAAGGTCAAGGTGAGTGAAAACAGAGGTTGTTGCCGTAGTGTGGAGGTGGGGGATCAGACAGGTGTGGACGCACCACTGGGAGTGTGATTGATGGAGAACTCTCCGAATGAGTCTGGCTCATATCGGCAGCAATCTGCCACAAACACAAGCCCACAGGCTACTCTCAAGGATTTACTCGCTGCTACTCAGCCATGTTCGTTACTCTGATTTCCTGTTAATACTTCACGGCTGTTACAGTTTTTCTCCCCCCCCCCCCACTCCCCACTCGTCTGCATCCGCTCTATTTTTAACAGCGTTGGAGAGAAGCAGCCAGGTGTGGTCTCATCTGGTGTTTCCTCAGCTGGTGAGTGAGGGCGCGGGTTTGTCGTGGGCTGTCAAGGCCGAGTGAAAATCCTCGTGGAGACGTCACGGGTTCAAGGAGGCTTATTGGACGGATGGACGGATGGATGGGTGGATGTGACAGAATAATACATTGGTGTCATCATTATCCTCATCACCATCATCCTCTTCCTCCTCCACCATTATCATCGTCATCATCATCAATATGATCTTCATCCCCATAACTATCATCATCATCATTAACATGATCCTGAAATATTCCTCTCTGTTATTTACATGATTCCGAAATATCCAGACTGACGGAGATGGTATTCATGGAATCTTGGAGTTTTTCCTCCAATGGGTGAACATGGACACGCATGCATCAACAATATCCATGCATCGCTAATATCAGTATAATCCATATTGAATATGCATTGTGCAGACGTATGTGCACCATCCCTTATGAATGTAGATGGTAGAACGCTTTGCATGCAGCAATACATCTATTAACCACCAGAAGGCCATTTCACCACGGGATCCTCGGCTGCGGTCTATATTAAGCCGCAGCC
This sequence comes from Chascanopsetta lugubris, assembly GCA_016785325.1. Lineage (NCBI taxonomy): Eukaryota > Metazoa > Chordata > Actinopteri > Pleuronectiformes > Bothidae > Chascanopsetta > Chascanopsetta lugubris. The sequence goes on from JAFBJT010111224.1 coordinate 51,437, forward strand.
TTTGGCGTTTCATTCATTTGCATAGATTATTCCTCCCGCCCCCATGGGACTAAAAAACTTCCACTGTGTTGTTTACTTCCCTCATAGTGGAGCCGCCTGCAGCGCTGCCTAACCACTGTGATGCAACATGACCCGTCACTGACACAGCAATAATGCGAGGGAAGGGAAGAGCTCCCTAAAATAAATAATGAGGCAGACTTGCAGTTCACAGGGTGGCCACTAGAGGCTGGCGCCAAAAGCGAGTCAATCCCCGTGGACTCCCATGTTAAAATGGTCAACTATCATCAAGCATTTTTTCAATGAATCTTCAACTCGCTTATTTTTATTTTGTCGGGATTTGAAATTGTGCATAATTAAGGGGCGTGGCCTCTCGAGTGACACCTGGGCCGACCGGCCACGCTCTGTGGATGCTGCCACAGCACCACGGCCCCGACCCCCAGCTCTCCTTGCGCTCCGCCCCTTTGCACAGTGAACCAGGACGTTGGAGGAGTTGGGCATCGGCAAGTGATCCGCCCACCGAGAGCCTCATAAACGCTCCGCACGCACCTATGGGTGACGTCGCGGTCGCCACATCCTTCTTTACATACAGTCTATACAAAGGAAGCCCGTTTTTGCATTTCCATCACGTCAACATCTGAGAAAAATGAGATGCTCCTCTGCACCTTGAGTCATGTCAATCTAACAATGCATAACTCAGACAACAGGATCAGCTGTCATGACTCCGCCTCTATTCACCAAAGCCAGACCATTTGTAAATCTGGCACAGAGCGATTTCCTGCCCGCTGCCATGCACCTGTCAGCCATGTTGACACCCGAGCCGCTAATACCCCTCCATTTATCTCCTCGGGTGACTATTCCAGAGAGCGGCGGCTCACCTCGGGATGTTCCGATTTTCAGCCTCGCCTCTTTCCGACACCTTTGGCTGACAGACGGATCCGCGCATGAGAGACAGGAGGTGAGTCCGGTGAATGAATATGGATGGAGCCGTCCATCCGTCCGTCCGTCCGTCTGCCACGTCTGGCTCCTCTGACACCGAATGGTGATGGGGCCCCGGTGAGAGGACAGGGGGGGGGAGACAGGGGAGCGTTTGATGGGGAGAAGGCTCTGATATTTTTCCAACAGGCCCAGTGGGGGGGGCGGGGGAGGTGCAGGGGAGGGGCAGGGGCAGTTTCACTCGGGGTTTACACCCGTGGTAAAGCAGAGCGGGGAGGTTTGATGCGTGAGCTCTGAGCGAGCGCGGAAACACGGGGGAGAGGGACCGTCAGAACAGACATACGAAGAGAGGCAGGTTTGGACACGTTCGACGCGTGTATTTCTGCCAGCAGGGGGCAGTCGGAGGACCTTTCAGACCAGTCAGCCAATTAGGAGGCTCCACTCCAGCTGACAGTCACGTCTGCGGGGCCACAGCCGCGCGGAGCCGCTCGGTGACAGCGAGGACTAATGAATGTAAATCAAATTAAACCTGAAGACGTGAAATGTAAATAGTTAGAAAACACGCCGGCATCTGAGATCCAGACAGAAAATCAAAGCGGCTGAACACGGTCTATACCTGCTGTGTGTGTGTGTGTGTGTGTGTGTGTGTGTGTGTGTGTGTGTGTGTGTGTGTTTCCCAGCCTAATGATGGGATGTGTGGATGTGTGGTCGTTGGCTTTCAGCGGTCGGCGGTTTGAGGCCGAGACTTCCCGTTTGTCACATCCTCTGCGCTCGCCTCGACGATCACTTTGCATGACATCGGGTTAACGGGCAGTTTGGATCAGAGCGAGCTCCATGGCCACCAACTTCATCCATGATGTCATCATACACACACGAGGAGGAACATGACTCTTTGGCCCATGAACACTCCACTAAATTGCATCTGATACAAATATTAGACGCTTTCCTTTGTAAATAATACTCACAGATAAAATAGTAGATCAACGACAAGGGTTATAGAACCAAAACAAGGAGCTAAAGGACTCTGACGCAGCGGAGGATGAATAATACAATCCTATTGGTTCATTTCAAGCTAACTCCAGACAAGCTCAAATAAGATAAGATAAGACTGAAACAACATTTTCAAAAGTGAAGCCAAAACATCCTGATAGCCCCCTGGTGGCTAACTGTAGCAGTGTTTAATTAACCTCGTCTTTTCTGCATGAACAGAGTGTAAACAGTGCTCAACAATACAATATCAGATTCATATCGTGGGCATCGAAACTAAAACCACAAGCTCAGTAAAGCTGCTTACGGCTGCCGTTACACCTCAGAGGGTTCACGTCAAGCTAAGTTACGTTAAGATGATATTATCGAGGGAGGATTAAGGAAAACACTGTAGACTATGTGTGAGGATGGACAACTTACTTTTCAAAGGGCAAAACATATTGATTGCCCCCCTGGTGGCTAATTATAGAATAGGCCAACATACCAGTTTGACCAAGGGGGTTAAAGGTCATGATTGACAGCTGATAGTGATGCTATACATTGTGAATCATACACCACAATGCTCCATCACAATCAGATGACTGTTCATTAAAGTTATCATCGGGCTTTATTTTTTGCACATGATGAGAAATCGTTCATTGCAACTCAAACTAAAACTGCGTCATTCATCACAGTGACCCGTCGAGTGTGTGGAAGTAGTTGTAATGTTCCTTTAGTGTATCTGTTGCACAAAAGTCCAAATACGGTGGCTGTTCAGTGTCAAATCCCACTCAGGGTGAGAGCGGGAGCCGTGGCTGCGTTCTTTTCCAATTCGGATCTGCGCCGCGTGTCTCCAGTTAGCGCCTCAAAACTCCTCGTCTCTGCGTTTGTATATTTAATGACAGCCAGAAATATATATATGTCGTCCCTCGGGCGACTTTGAAACATTTCATAAAGTACACGGCCCTGTGTTAAATCACATTACATGAGCAGAGCCTAACATCCTCATAAATACATTTAAGATAAGAGATCGAGCGCGGCGCCGCCTTTGATTCCCCTCATCTCAAACGTGGAGGTAAATGAAAGCAGAGGGAGAGAGAGAGAGAGAGAGAGAGAGAGAGAGAGAGAGGGGGCGAGAGAGAGAGGGATGGCATTATCATGTGAATGTGCATCAGACAGGAAATCAAGGCTCAGCGCATCATCAGTGAAGAAGAGGAGAGTGTGGTGTTTCTGTTGAAGAATGAAGACGGCTGAGTCACTCGGCATTAAGCTGAGTCACGGTGACAAACTACACGATATTTAAATATAAATGTTCTTATGCCGGCCCTCCGATACCTAAACGTTACCATGCGCATGCTGCAGTGACATCTAGTGGTGGAGGTACATATTGCAGTCGGCTGAATTGCCGTATTGTGTCAACCACAGGGGACATCCACTGGCCGTTTTGATCATATCTATCTATTTATTTATTTATTATTAACATATATTCACTAATCACATTATTATATTACATTATATTATACTATACGATACTATATCATATTATATTACATTCTATTATATTATATTATATATCCATCCTCTGTATATACATTTCTAACCTATATAACATAAATGAAATTCCCATAATAGATAAATAGACGAAATAAATATACATTTGTAAGCAATACTTGGACTCTTGTGATCACACTTAAGTGAACACCTGCTACTCCTGCTGGTCCATCTCTTCAATCCTGCACACTGAACCTTTAACAGACGCTTCATTCTCTTATATGGGAATTTAAATACTCCACAATAGCCCACTCTGTTCAAAATGTCCGGGGGTGATTTCACTTTCTTGATCAAAGTTAATGGAACCTACTTAAGCTGACGGAGTAAACAGAAGAGTCAGTGGTGATGGATTTTACACCAGGGGACATGAGGCAGATCTCACATTCTCTCTGATGATGCTGACTGACCGCACTGCTAATGTACCAACACCAACAGCACCGCTGCTGCTGCTGCTGCTGCTGCTGCTGCTGCTGCTGCTGCTCAGCTTTTGAGGAAAGCGGAGCCGAGCTAAAGGACACGGGGGGGACGGGGCCTTGGGACTGAAACGGATGAGACTCAGCCCCTGGAAGAAAACAGTTAGGCCCTGCCCCCCTCCTCTCTCTCTCTCTCTCTCTCTCTCTCTCTCTCTCTCTCTCTCTCTCTCTCCCTCCCTCCCTCTCCCTCCCTCTCCCTTCTGCTCCGCTCCC
>JAFBJT010111224.1:59045-85273 GCA_016785325.1 Chascanopsetta lugubris
ATTAAAAAAACATGGGCCGGTCACAGCCACTGCTTCCCCCCAGTCTGACTTGTAAATGCTCTTTTTATTTAAGGCCGTCCTCTTTGTCTTGCTAATCACAGACGCCTCTTGTTTGAAACGCGGCTGAATGAAACAGAGGATGGGATGATGGATGGGAGAGGTGGATGGTGGGGAGGAAAGGTTGCCGAGTACAGTGGAGAGGGTTCCTGTTTAATTCATGGTTTCCATTCGGATTGGGGTGTTTTAAACAGCTGCGGGTTGTGGATATGTTATCTCCGCCTTGTCGGAATCAATTCTCGATGACGAACCTTATCTTAGACTCGGGTTCAGCGAGTCCTTTAGAAAGATTCACGGCAGATAAAGGAAATGTCCAATATCTGAGACGATGTAAGACTGAAACCGCCGAGAGAACAAACACATACCTCCACTCTCTAATGCACTCTGTGGGTTAGCAGATGTCTGGGAACGCATAATCCATATGTATGAAACACCGAGGCTGACAAAATGTCCGACAATAACAGTCTTCCATATGGTCTGCTGCAGATGTTGCTGTGTCCAACGATTTCGCTGGATTTACAGAAGATTCTGACAAATAAAAACAGGCTTTTGTGGAGACGATACAAGAGAGAAACACTAGATTAAAGGGGTTTAAGGAATACTACTCCACAAATATTGCACACCTCTTTGGAATGTCAAGAAGACTAAAATATAAAACCCACTGGTACAGCATGGTGAAGGGGGGGCGGGGGGTTCAAACACCCAGTAGGCCACCTCTTTTATAAAAGAAGAGGCTTTGATGGATTACTAGACAGTAAATGAATATTCTCGAGAAGATAGGGGGCTCATTCCGTATTCAGCAGCAGCTCTCTGTTCTCCAGGCACACTACTTACTACCCCTTCATGCTGATTTTATGCCTGTGACACCACAGTGTGGGAGACGACAACTCCGTAATAGCGGGGTTAACATAATTATACACACTGTCAGGGAGAAGTGTGTACATTGTCCAAAGTGAAGCGGATCACCGATGCTAGTTTAAATGTAATTTAGTGTCCGACAAAAACACTTGACAGGCTGCGCAGTGTTGTGTTTTGTTGTGCCAGCACTTGTCTGTTGGTGTGATTGCTGTAAGTGAGTAAAGTACTGACTTTGAAGAATGCATGAGTCAGAAGAGTCCGGTAAAACAATTAGGGAAATATTGAACAAGTAGTAGTGCGCTAATGTAACCAATTAGAATCACACAGAGGCATTAGTGTGACTGTGCTGATGGAGCTTTGTTTTAAAGGCAACGGCGGAGGGCGGATACGTGTTTTTAATTCAGAGGGAGTTGTCTGGAGCTAAGTGGAGAGCAATTAGTGGACTGTATAATGGCAACAAATAGGTCTTGGAGGGAGAATGACCAGTCTGTTTTACAATCAAGAGATTATATTTCCCAATGTTATTGTGTCCAAATCAAAGTGGTAGTTTTAAACGAACCCTATTTCAATCATTTTCTTATGTTTACATTAACGTCACGCCTTCAGTCAGAAAAAATGAGGTTTTCTTGTACTGTCCAGAACTCAAACCTCTGTTGTCATTTCAAACCCTGGAGAGCTCCTGCTCATCCCTCAGAGAGAAGCCTGGACTCCTCTGATTGGCTGAGACTGTCACAATAGGTCAGTTAGATCAGGAAGTGGAAGGAAATTAAAAAGAAAAAAAATGGAGTATTTGAAGTAATGCAAGTACTAGATTCATATTTGTTATCCGCCATTGAGATAATATATACAAACAGTAAAACACAAGGATGAACCTCACTAGGCACTCACACACTCCCTGTGACGAGCCTGTGACGTCATCAACATCGTTTCTACTTTCCAACTTGTTGAAAAAACAAATGAGATTGAATCATTCTCACCACACCGATAACTTTATATGTCTCTCTCTCTCTAAAGTTAAAGTCAGCACTCACCTGTTACTTGTCCATCCTTCCATCCTTTCTGATGAAAGTTAATAATCCTCACTCACGTTAGAAATGGATGTCGGAGAGCCGTGTTGGTCGGGTGGTATGAGCCTTCCGCAAGTCCTTTAGCGTAGCAGAGGTATTCACGTAGCGTTATTCGTGTACATGACAGGTAGAGTAGCTTGTAGCGGCCAAGGCTAGCTGTTAGCATTCCATAGCAGTGGCGGTTGCCCTGGGTGACGTGTTGGGGGACTGGCAGCTGGAAGTTGGTCCACTTTGGGTGCGGGTTTTCTTTAATTTATTATTTTCACCGTCTTGTCTCAAAAACCGTCGGCCGGCAGGTGAGTGACTGACACCTGTCGTTGACTGAAAACAGTTCGCTGTCAAAATGGCGGCCATTAGCTCAAGCTCAAACTCAGTGACGGCAGCGGGGTGTCAGCGTAACATAGCGTCACACAGCCAGATAGGATGAGCAAAGCTCCGCCCATAGCCATACGCCCCTCCATTATAGCAGGACCATGAGGCGTTCTGTCACATATTTATTAACATCTGATTGGCTTATAGTACTGTCACTCAAAGTTGTGACCCTTGTGATGCGTTCAAGTAACTTGGGAAAAACATCTCTAGTAAGGCCAAAGAGACATTTGTTTGGGATGTTACAGGAATATTTAAAACACGTAAATGAACTCAGACACATTTCACACAAAGACAAAAATACCACACACACACACACACACACACACACAAAAAGATGATTTAAATATTTGATTTTGACAGCATCAGCTGTAATGTAACAATGTAGTAGTTCCTGTTCGGATCCAAGCACAGCGGGAGTGTTTTCATTTGGTCTGTGCACTCTGGCTCCGTTTGCATTCATTTCCTCCAGGCTACATCATGGTGATGAGCCTGTGTCGTGGTGTTTGCTGATGATTACAAATTAAAATGTGTTTGTTTCCACTCTGTTTCCATCCACTGCTGAAAAACATGGCCGCCCTTTGCAGTGAGGGTCACTATAGATGCAAAGGCTCATCCCATGGTCACGAAAACAAATATCTGATATACCATGAGGAGATGAAAGGCTTTTTCTGCTGTCATTCCATAGCTCCACACTCATACACAAACATATCCTTCCCTCCATTCATCCATCCTTTCAACCATTCATCCATCCATCCTTTCAACCATCCATCCATCCATCCCTCTTTTGGGACATGACTTGTGCTGACATTGTTGAAATGGAGCCACACCTAGGAACATGTTGCCAGCTCACTGCAGAACTAATGAGACAAACAAGCAGTTACATTCACATTCACACAGACTCTGCACTTCTTAACACTGTGTGAATACGGGGGGGGGGGGGGGGGGGGGGGGGAGCCAGTAAGGGGGGGGTACGCAAACTCTACACAGCCACACCAAGACCCTTCAGGCTATAAGGAAAAGAAACAGTTTATAGATCTGGGGTTGATACTGATTCTTGACCAATTTATTCCCAAAGTATTCTGGCTTTAACTGCGGTGTCAAGTTTAAGAGATTGTTTGCCGTCCAAAACCTTTCATATCTTCCTGGCTGGGACTTTATTTATAATAAATTCCAGAGATGAATTCATAGAACCTTTGCTGTTTTATTTCACTGGCAGAGTCGACGGTCGTTGGTTCCCTGGCCAGAAGCAAACACCGTGAGAAGTGTGAAGATGTGTGGGCTGCCCATGCTTATCTCAAAAATACTTCTCTGGAAGGAATTATTACATTTCTGAGTTTTCTTTCCTAAATACGTGAAGCGGCTAAAATAAACTTTCAAAAGACCAGAATTATTGATGAAGCGTCGTCTTCGCGTTGGGGATTTCACGGTTAACGGGAATCAAGGTTGTAAAAGAAGAAAAACCAAAGCATACAAATGACTCACTTTGAATTCTATCAATATGATCCCGTCTATCATAAGTATTTAATGGCGGGGCAGATAGAAAAGCAGTTGCAGCCAAGTGAATATTGATCACCTTGATCGATCACCTGTGTTTCTGGGTGACTGCGGCGTCGGACAGCACATTGTATCGACGCCCGCAAACGGGTCACGATAAGTAACCGATATTGATAATGTGAAAATGAAACATCATTTAGCATGTTATCAAACATCCCAGTCGTCAGCATCAATCAAACGCGTCTCCATGGAGACCGGGACTCCTCTGTGATTACATGTCAGCTGTTTGATGCCATGATGCGCTTCACACTAGGGGGAGACAAAGACCCTCCGTTGATGGACAGCTCCTGCTCAGATGAATGATTAATGGTGTGTGATGATGAGCTGCAGCCCTTGAGCTTGTTCCTTGGAAAGTATCTGCAGGGAAGCGTCACATGAACCAACCATAACAGAATCAATGTTGCATGTGCAGGGTTGTTTATACACACGGACAGACCGACCGACCACTTAAAGGTGCAGTGTGTGAAATTTTCAGCATCCCCCCCCCCCCAGAAATGACGACACTTTCATGAATTTATAAGCATCTGAATGTTACGATGTCGGTACATTTTTGTCACTTTATAGAATTACAGAACAATTATGTAGACATTTTTACAAATGTCTATATAATGACCCCAATGTATGACTTGTTTCACCCTTTATTACATATTCACACCAGGAGCAGGGTCCACCCTACGGGGGCCGCCATGTTTTTACAATAGCCCAGAGTGGACGCACTAAAACTCTTTTGAGCTATAATGACAACTGAGGTCTGCCATTGGTTCACCTGCATGCTCGAATGGGAGGGGTGAGGTGATGGATACAACATGCGACTTCACCTCTAGATCTCACCAAATTTGACACACTGCACCTTTAACAATACTTGATGTGATTAGCTCCCCTCCCCCACCCCCATTCCCCTACGAAGGAAACTGCTTGCAGTCACGTCTCATGTCTCCCTTCTCCTGGCAAGAGGTGAATTAAAATGCTAAGCGGAGCGTCGCCGTGCACAGTCGGAGCCCCGGCGCTTTAATTGAAACGTATTTTCGTCAGATGTGGGCCATATTACTGGGTTGCCTCCGCAGGGAACTACAATGGAGGAGTGGAGGGGGGAAGAGGGAGTGACAGAGGGAGACGAGAGGAGATATGAGCGGGATGGGGGCGGGGCGGGGGGAGGGGGGGGGTGAGGGGGTTTGTCGGAATAACACTTTCCCAATGCCCCCCAAAGCTATGATGCTGTGTCGTTCCGGAGTTTGTGGGATGTGTTGCCCGATCAATAACCAATTTATGTGAGCGTGATGGATGGATTAAAGGTGCACATTCAACGTTATACCTATTCACCTGACCTTGCGTGACCTGTGGTGGCCTTTTTTTCTTTTTTTGGGGTGAGGCGCTGTTTCAAGCCTCTACCTCTTGGACATGTATATATGTGCATATTGTTTCTCAAACAGTCTGCCTTTGCTACAGGCATGCCCAGGTTGCCATAACAACCGCTGCTGCTGCTGCTGCTGCTGCTGCTGCTGCGATATCTGTCGCCGCTGTGGGTCACAGCGTGCTAAAAGAGCAACATACATCATTTTCTCCTCTCTAAGTACCCGTCATTTCCGATACACCCCAGCTCTCATATGTTGATCCAGCTCCGACCCCACCAACGTCCCCCTGCTGCATCTCTGCCTCCGCGAAGACCCGGCAATTAAAACACAAAGCATCGAGCGGGCGCCGATCACAAATTCCGTGCTCGTCGGCGTCGTGATGTGAACGAGAGACGGAAAACGAAAACACACAAATGTTGTGGGTTTGGAGCCCGCGGTCTTTACTCAACGCCACCGCGCTGACAAAACAGAAGCAGATGTTTTACTCTTTTCAACATCCCTAAAAGGTGCAGTGTGTAAGATTTCAGTCATTTTTGTCACCTCTAAAAAATATTACAAAACATTTACATATGGAGATTTTTTTCCGCGAACCTAAAATGAGCCTATTAATGTATTTTTTACATGAGGATGTTTTTACAGTAGCCCAGAGTGGACATACTACACATCTTTTGAGTTTGAATGACAACTGAAGTCGACCACAGGTTCTCCAGGATACAACATGCAACCTCACCTCAAGAGGTCACCAAATCGTACACACTGCACCTTTAATAATAGTCTCGATGTGGACTCACGTGTTGCACAGTTTCGGCCATCACAGAGAAGAACATCAGGCGGCGGTGACGGAATGCAGTGTGTTTATTGGTTCACAAGCAGCTCAGTCACACGGGCGACGCTGTGCACAACAGACGAGGGAACGGCACATATACATCTGTTTACAGTATCGCACTGTAATAGGCACACGGTTAGTCTCACTGTGTGTTACTGAGGGATCATCAGCAACAGTCGAAGCCTACGGGAGCAGAGTTTAAAGGATCGACCCTCTGAACGCACTTTGATGCAACATGGATTAAAGGTTTGCACGGAGGAGTGTAGAGGGAGAAGACCTCTGGGTGAACTAGTGTATGTATATATATATATATATATATATATATATATACACACACATATATCTATCTATCTATCTATATATATCATATAGAAGAGGGAGCATCGCACATCCCTTCGGTATAAAATCTTTAACTTGGAAAAGACATTAAAAAGTTATCAAATGAAGCTGCGACTCAAACATCTCAGCGAGGTCTATAAAATGGTGCTAAAACGAAAGGGTCAGTGTAAAAGTGGATCTCTCTCTCTCTCTCTCTCTCTCTCTGTCTCTCTCTTTCCATAATATAGAAAGGTGTTATAATAAATCATACAGCACTGAGAGGAGGAGGAGGAGGAGGAGGTGGAGTACATCTACAGGCACTGGCAGCTCTGAATACAGCATGGCTGATATTTGTTAGTTAACCTGCAGTAGTTGTGCCTCCAGGTGCCGGCATGAAGGACCAAAATAGATATGAGAGGCAAAGAAAAGGGGGGATGGGGAGGGGGCGGGGGGTGGAGGGGAGGGGGGGGGTTAGAAAAGCGGAGCTCTTGAATATGTTTGGACTGGTTCTCCACATGACAGTCAATACACAGGGGAGGGCAGCTGCATGGCGGGATTCCCACGGCTGTCACACCCTCTTAGACGAAGCTGCTGCTGCTGCTGCTGCTGCTGCCGCCGCTGCTGCTGCTGCTGCTGTTGCAGGAGCCGATTCCTGTTTTCATGTCACTCGATGCCAGCGTCCTGGCGTGATGGGTCAGTACCTGAAAACAACAAGCGATAGGGTTTAGTGACATCTAGTGGTGGGAGATGCACGTTAAAAAAAAAACCACCCTCCCTCTTATTCCGAGCATGTAGGAGAAGCTATGTTTGTTTAATATAGAAATATTCTTTTGTTTTTGCCTTTTTCGTTTCATTTTTTTAATTTACTATTCGTGTCCACTCATTTATTAATTAATTTGCCTTACAGTTATTGATTTAGTACTGTTCTCCTTTACATGAATATAAATATGAAAGGTTATCATTCTGTACCCATGCAATTGTAAAAAAGGAGTTTAAACAAAAATAATTCAATGGTATTTAGTTTGTCCATTCTAGGCTTCTTTTTGTACATTAGGGTGACTTTACATTTACGAAAAAAAAAGATCATTAATATTTCATTCAGACAGATATGTAAATAATGTCCTCGTAAACCTACACTTTGCACCTTTAAACCGTCGAATACAATAGTTCATTATTTCTAACATGAGACACCAAGCCTTCCTTGCGTACCGTGTAACACAATCAAAGAGACATTTAACAACACAGTGATCAGCGATTCCTTATTATGGGATGGATCGTATGCAGGTCGAAATGGAGGACTCAGAATGGCAGGAAAGAAAAAGCTGAAGTGACAGACGACTGATTAAAGGGACGGACATGGCGATGGAGGAGGTTGGGAGAGAGTCACATGTAAAATACCGTGTCACTGACAACTGCTTCTACTCAGCAGCAGCAGCAGTAGCAGCAGCAGCAGCAGCGGCAGCAGCAGCAGCAGCGGCTGCACTGTCTTTGTGCTCAGAGGGAACGGCTAGGTAGTTTGTCCTGTGGGAACATTAGTAGAAAGACACAGGAGGGTCTAAGAAATCTATTACCACTCTCTTACCACCTCACACCACAGATGAGTCGAGATCAACTTCAGGGCATCGTGAGTCACTGAATGTCTGGGCGCCAATCCGATTCTAAAGGTGACGCTTTCAGTGGACCAGTATTGTGTTTTCATTGCCAACTATACCAGATATTAGTAGGCGGGGCTAATAACTGGAATCTGATATGCATATAGAGTGAAAATGGAAATATCTTTTGTCAAACTGTATAATAAAACATATTCCTACGTTAAACTCCATTTGAGAGGCTTCATAAAGTCACTGAATAAAAATAGGAATCAATAAAATGAGCTTCCTGAGGTACCAAGCCTCAAGTGTTGATTGGTTAACAGTCCTGTGACAGTGAGCCAATCAGATAGCGTTGTGGGCGGGGCATTTAGGGAACTGAATGGAGGGGGAGACTAGTGGAGCTAAAATGGCGTAATATGGATACTATTCAACTTGACAGCTGATTATTGAAACAATCGCGAAAAACATCACTCCAAATAATTGATAAGGTCGATAGTGGATGGAGCCGAAGATAAAGCAGTGGATTGTTGCTGTGAATGGGGTGAAACACTGACAGCTGAGACTGACCCCTGATTGGTCGGGCCTGTGTTTCACTCTCTTCACTCCATCATCACCACTGAGCTGAGTGAAACTAATATTAGGGACATTCATGTTTCATTTCTGGACAATGGGAGGAAGTGAGGGCATGACATCTAATTCATATACATATATATATATATATATATATATATATACAGTATAAGATGGACAGAGTCATCACTGTAATACGAGCGGCTCAGCGGCAGCAGCAGCAGCAGCAGCAGCAGCAGCAAAAGACTAAGCCAAAAACCATCATGGTGGAAAAAGGCTGTTGTTGCGTCTTTCTGTCAAATTCGATCGGCGCCACTAACGCATCACACGCTGTGACCCGAGAGATCCCGAGGATGTGGTTCAGATCCTCTGAGCCCAGCGAGCTAAGGAGTCCCAGCGTGAGTGGGTGTAGCTGCTCCTCCCTCCCTGAAGGATGCACCGTCACCCAGGTCAATAACGGCTACGAGGCGTCCACATCCCATTAGGCCGTCCCGCTGCAGGCACCGACGAAGTTTATAGACTGGCACACATTCGACGCTTTAGTTCATGTGCCCTGCTGATCTGCACGCGGATCAATAACCTTTACCTCAGTGCTGTGTGTGTGTGTGTGTGGGGGGGGGGGGGGGGGGAATCTAATGTTCCATCTTAAGGAAGGAAAGGTCCTCTGCAGCCTAATGGCTGTAATGTGCCGTTGAATGTTGCTGATGAGTTCATCCCGTGACTTGTCTTCGGGCTCTGCATCTAATCAGATGTACGAATACACACGTGTTGTGATGTGCTGCGCTCTGATTGTGTTACTATCACTGATGAATGCAAGTCAAATAACGAGGCAGGAATGTATTGAATGTATTGGAATATCATTATTGATTCATTCGCTGACCAATTCTTTGTAAACTGATTTTTTTTCTTCAATAAAATGTAAGAAAATGATAAAAATCCTCATATCTGAAGTTAAATTGAAATATAAAATGCATGAATATGGTTTGTATTTATGTTTACTATTCATATTCAAATGATCAAAATCATAACATTAAGTTCAGCTTTCCAGAGCCAAAGTTGATGCTTATTTTGACTGTTCATTTTTTCTATATTTAATCTTTTTTTTTTTTATTTAAAAAATCTTCATAATTACACAGAAAAGCTGCCAATAATCACAACACTGCCATTTCCCCGCAAATTCCTCCCCGTTTCATAAATTAGACTTCTCTCCTCCTGTGATCACATGGTAAACAGAGACGCCTTCCCGGTTTTTATGACAAAGAATCTTCAGCTTAATCTCTCTGTTGTTGAATCGTGTTCACCCCACGGTCCAATCACTGCAACCACTCTGCGTGTCACTGCAGCGGCGCTCATTGTGCGCAGAGCCACAGTAACTCCACCAGCGCTCGTGTAATCGCCGAGTGTTGCGTCGGGGGCCGGCTCCACACAAATTGCCTATTCAAACCACGTCGACCTGGAACGGCCCCATCACCGGCGCGAGCGTCCCGTGGGAGCTGACTGCACAGGTGCACCCGGGCCTTTGGCAGCGCTGACAGGGTGACGCTAAGAGTCTCTTTCTGAGGGAGCTGCACATCCAGCACTGATGGAAAAAGGCTTGTTTAGGAATTTTTTTTTTTAAAGGAAAAAAAAGGGGGGAGGGCAGTCAGCAGAGTTCAGAATTATTCAGGCCTGTCGGCGGGTGGTGGCGGCGGGGGGCGGGGGGGGGGGGGGAGAGGGAAAAGACAGATTACTGTTGCAGGTGGGTTACAAAGGGACTAAATCACCTCTCTGTCTGTCTTCCTGCCTGACTCCCCCCCCCTCCCCCCCCTCTCCCTCTTTGTACTGCTCTCATCTTGGTGAACCTGATGCGGGGGGGGGCAGTCAGCAGAGTTCAGAATTATTCAGGCCTGTCGGCGGGTGGTGGCGGCGGGGGGCGGTGAGAGGGAAAAGACAGATTACTGTTGCAGGTGGGTTACAAAGGGACTAAATCACCTCTCTGTCTGTCTTCCTGCCTGACTCCGCCCCCCCCCCCTCTCCCTCTTTGTACTGCTCTCGTCTTGGTGAACCTGATGCGTTCAGATTACCACTCTGTAATAACCTGGAATCTCAGACTACATGGAGAAGGATTCAGCTCTTTCAAACACACACTGGCAGCATGATGTGGATTTCTGAGAAAGGATTATTGGCCTGGGCTGATGTTCAGCCTTTTTCCAATTATCTCATTTCTTTCATGTCTTTTTGTATTTAAAGGTACAGTTGGTACCTGTATCGAAAAAATGTTTCATTGCACTATTATCTCCCATTACTGTTACTGTCCATACTCCCCATCACTGCCCATACTGTATATGCTGCACACTGAAAATACTGTGCAGAGACACTACATTGTATATTGTTTTGTATATTGTTAATTGTTATGGTAGCTTTTGTTTATATAAGGTACCTTTGCACCGTAGGTCCGAGAGGACTGCTATTTCATTCATGCTGACTTGACTTGACTTGGAACCATCTAGTGGTGAAGTTGCAGTTTGCACCTTTCCCTTCCATACCTGTAAAGAGAATGGTCGCTATGGTCGCCCTCAGTTTTCACTCTCATTTCATTCTGGATCACTGGGGTCATAACACATTAAAATCATAATAAGTTCACTCGAAGGTCATGAAAACATATGTCCAGCTGATGATATTCAAATTAAAACATAATTAATTCATATCCAATTTTTGGATATGAATTAATTATGGGAATGAAAGGTGAATATAAATCAATCTAAATATTAGATTTAGCCTGACCTTAAATGTCATGTTCCCAAAACTCTTCTGTGCTACTTGTTTTGATTATTAATTATCATTATCATTATTATTATTATTATTATTATTATTACTATCATTATCATTACATTTCAGTGCACTTTTACAAACAAGTGAATGTTTTAGTGGTTTACCTGTCAAACTTCATGGAGCTTTTTTGAGTTCTAAATTGAAATAATGAATAAACATTTTGAATAAACAGTTTGTTATTTTCTAACTGTGACAATTTAACTGACTTTTTTGTTTTGTTTCATTTGAACTGTATATGCATATCGTTTCCATTCCCCAGTTCTTCGGACTTAAAAAACAAAGAATAATCAGAATGAACCATGAAAAACAACATTGGTCTGCTTCTTGTGATTTCTGGTCCTAGACCATAAAAACTGTTGTTTGAACAAGTTTGAGAGTCAATACTTTCCATCACACTGTGTCACTGTTCACATAATGTGCGTGGGACTCACGCTGTGTCCTGTGGCGGCTCATCGGACTTGGAGATCTTCCTGTAGCAGTAGACCATCTCGATCAGCAGCCACAGGGTGAGGAAGACCAGCAGCACGTACATCATGATCTCAGAGTACAGCGCCGTGGTGTCTTTACCGGCTGTGGAGAGGCAACAACCGCAAA
This sequence comes from Chascanopsetta lugubris, assembly GCA_016785325.1. Taxonomy (NCBI): domain Eukaryota; kingdom Metazoa; phylum Chordata; class Actinopteri; order Pleuronectiformes; family Bothidae; genus Chascanopsetta; species Chascanopsetta lugubris. The sequence goes on from JAFBJT010111224.1 coordinate 71,017, forward strand.
GAACATGTATTATTCAATATGCATCCTTCCTCCGAATAGATTTCTGCTTTTGTTGTTATTGTTGAATGGGGCAAGGCAGGATTATTTATTCATGGGTTTTAAGGAGGTGTATGCTAATCCAGCTCATTCATGTGCAACACTCCTGACCCGCAATAAACTAAGTCATAACAGACAATGAGGCGACATTTCGGCAGTAATGGGAAGTCGATACAAAGTTCTGGCTGTGCGGCAGAGTCATGTTTCCAGGGGAACTTCCTGTTGTCGGTCGAATTTAAAAATGATGGGATGCAAACAGAACGGCACGACCGAAACCTGTGTTGAATATGAGTGAGTTAAAGGTGCTCTGTGGAGTTTTTTTTTTTTTTTTTAGAGAAACAAACACGTTGTATTTAAAGTCAGCATTTGTGTTCTGCAGGTTGAACGTGATTCAACTCTCGAGTATGTTTGATAGCTGCATGTAGCATCTATGAAGAGGCGAAGCCCTGACTCAACACAGAGCGCTGTGTGTCTCATCCATGGATGTATCAAGAGAACTGGATACAGCAGCTCCCCTCAGACTCGCACTAAATCTTTCCCAGTGGCCACTTGCGGTACTGCACCCCAAAATCCCCATGCGGCCCAAACAGCATTTTTCCCATAGACCACAATGGTAATTTAGAAACTCCTTTGGAAACACCTCCAGACATATTTGATATTTAAATATATATATGATGTTTCTATTTCTGTAAAAACGCCCTAAAGGTCAGAAGAAGCACATAAAAGCCTGGGGGGGGGGGCGCAACACTACTGCACATGTTCTATGGGCCACACAGCCAGGAACAAAACCTGGAAACATGATCAGAATGGTACCCTGTTCTAATAATACATCCATGGTCACATCGCGATGGCACCATCAGGCCACTAGTTCTCCTCTATAATGATTTCTCACGTTGACAATTCCAGAAAGCACCTTTAAGTGTGAAACCGGAGGGTTACGCGAGGTCGCAGTGGTTCTCAGGGCATGACACAGCCAAGGGTCATATTTTGATTGTATGAGTTCTTACGAAAGCCTATGAAATTTCAACTAATTTATTAATTGATTTCATTGCATTCGTGTCAGTCTTAAAGGGACAGTGTGTAGGATTCAGTGACATCTAAAGGTGAAGTAACCCTAACCTACTTATCCTTACCTTCCAAATTCAATTCAAAAACCTTATTTCAGGCAAAATTGTAGGTGGACTTAAAGTAAACTTTATTTATCATTACAATGGAATACTTTCAATTAAAAACATGGTGCTCCTGAACATAAAAGGCTAAATCTGGGGCAATGGAAATAATCTGTGTATTTAGGTGATTTTTACACCCATTAAAACACCAATATAACCATCTGTTCCATTTACGCCAATGAAAACGGAAAATATCTCCCCTAAATCTTTCACACTGGACCTTTAAAAATCAATACGCCCATTAAAGCTGCTGCATTTTCCATAAATCTCCCCACGCTGTTCCCTATGTGGCTCCAATTAAGATAAGGTGGCAAATTACAGCTCATGTTCGGTGCAAATAGTCCGAACTTATTATTGTGAGTTATGACGCTTCAGCGGTTTTCAGTTCATTAAAACAAATGTTGAACATCTGAACTTTTCTTTTTGAACACAATCTCCTAATGGCGTCTCTACAGAGAGTCTCCCATAAGAGATTTGAAGTTAAGGACATACAGGAGCGGATCCCTGAAAGTGTGAGAAATGGTCATCGCAAACCAAAACTTAGGAGCTCCTGCTTATTGTTTGAAAATGGCGGATTTGAAAATTCAATGAGAAGCCACTGTGAACCACCGCGCACCAGCGCGTGCCAAATGCCACCGAGCCAGTTGCAGCCAGTTGTCTCGGTGAAACACGATCCCCTCGGACGGCGAAAGCACAGATGTGTCTGTCGTGTGCAAATCCGATTGACTTCCACGGCCGACGTTAGTGCAACGTGATCCCACGGCTGCACGGGCTCTGTGGGATGTGACACCGCTGCTGCGTGCGTGAGATGTGAAGTAGAGACTATGTAGATAGGGATGGACACTGAGACCAACCCTCGGCCGACATTCCACCTATAGGGTTGAAATGGTAGCATGGGCAGGCAGATAAAGACGTTGCGTGTTCAGTCAAGGCGGCGAATGACACATTCAGCAAGCCGGGCATTCAGGAGGCAGGATACGTTACCCTGTTTTACAGTTAGCAAAGTAGAATTAAGCCCTTCACTGACAACAGAAGCCAGCGTTGATGAGGCAGACAACAAAACACACAATTATTCCTCAGCGGTGCAGAGGGAGGGGGGAGGGGGAGAGTGGTGTTGTTAGTGTCAGACTGCCTGCTCACACAGAGGCATGGGGGAAAACACCGGGATACATAATCAGGCCCACTTAAGGCAGCGCGATGAACACTTTGTGTCAGATGGCTGGGGGGGGGGGGTGGGGGTGGGGGGGGGGGGGGGGGGGGGGGGGGGGGGGGGCTGAGAAGAACACCCCGGCGCACGGGAGTCAACGCAGTGGACGGAGGGGTGTTCCTGTCGTTAGTGGCCGCGACTGATCCGTGTCTGCGGCTTCCATTGTGTGCAGCTGTTGTGTTATGATCATCATCATCATCATCATCATCACCATCATCATCATCATCACCATTCGCATTATCATCATCGTCCTCACCTTCGTCATCATTCTCATCATCACCACCATCATCTTCATCACAGTCATTCTCATTCAAATCATCACTATCATCATCACCATTCTCATCATCATCTTCTTCATCGCCATCATCTTCATCATCATCATCCTTCTCATCATCATCATCATCACGTGTCCTGCATTTGCAAAACAAACTAAACTAAATCAGATGTATTTACCCTTGAATCTCTCAACATGTGTATCTCATGTTATTCATGACTGGAATTCATTCATTGTTGGAATTAGGTCATTGCAGTGCTTTGTTCTTTAAAGGTGCATTAGGGAAATTTAATGTTTGATAAAAATCACATTTTAGTTAGATAGGTAAACTAGCTGTTAGAAACAACTTACAAAGCTGCCTCTCCCAGCCTGTGATCGCATGTTAATTAAAGCCACACATACAACACACAGGATGTGATTGATAGAGGGCCTACGGTTGCGGCGGCCTGCAGCATCTTTAAATAGCCAACTAAATCTGAGACGGGAACAACAGAGGCTCAGCGGTCAGACACGGAGTCTGAAAACAAATGATTATTCGGCGAATGCGCCTATCTCAGCGGCATTGCACGATTAAATCAAAGATGAAAAATGAATGTAAATAAGAATAAACACCTCTGCTGGTGTCACACAGCAGGAACACAACATTGCCCAGACTCAGTGTGTAAACACAGGCTCCTGCTGCGACACTGTCGGGGGGGGGAGGTGGGCACTCCTGGCTTTAGGAGAGCTGCTGTTTGTATTGGGGGGGGGGGGGGGGGGGGGGGGCAGGGAAAACTTTTTCCATTTTTAAACCCTCTGAAATAAAAACTACTTGGCTATGCATTAGACGATATCATTTTGCGAGAGCGGCTTTCATAACACTCTTAGTGTCGGGTTTGATCGGCCCATCTCCGGGGGGACGACAGCTTGTCTATTTCTGGTCCCCTCACTGGAGGCATGCCCCTGCCTGTGAAGCACTTTAGAGGCCTGACTCGGCGGGAGTGTGCAGCTCTGCAGAATCCCTCTCAAGTGATTTCCATCACCGCGATCGCCGCGCGCCGAAACGCGGAAAAGCCCGCGTACGGTGTAAATGTGGGGAGAAACCAATTAGCCACACCTTTCTCTATCACCTTCAGCGTGATGTTCTTGATGTTCTTGACGTCCTTGTCCTGGATTTGCAGGGGAGGCGTGAAGGAGGGGAAGTCGTGGACCACGTGGCACTGGTAGACGCCGCTGTCGTTGCGGGTGACTTTATCAATCTGGATGGAGACGTTCTGCATGTCCGCGCTCCCTTTCCACACCACACGGTCCATAAATGGCCCGTCCCCTGCCGACGCTTTCCCATTCACATGCTGGTATATCTGGGACACAGGGAACACAAGCAGGTGAACAGCTGCGTGACACAAACACAAACACACACACACACACACACACAAACACACACACACTGCACGATGAATGTCGGAGCAACCTACAAGAGTTTTGTCGCCATGGTTTTCATTGGATGGCATGAAGTACCACTTCACCGACGTATTTGCTTTCAGCTCCTCCCTCCTCATGCAGAAGATGCAGGTCAGCATCATGGACTTCCCCAGCTCGGCCTCCGTCTCCGAGGGGATGTCCACACACACCGGGTGGCTGAGGTGGACTGGAGGAGGAAGGAGGAAGGACACATGAGTTTGTGTGTCATGTTTACATCCCATTTCTGCTTTCCCACCCGTTGTCTCATTACCTCTCTGCGCATTCACACACATTGTTTTTCCAACAGTGTTTGTTCCAGTGTTTGAAAGGTGCACTGTGTAAAATCTTGCGACCCCTAGAGGTGGAGTTGCATGTTGTATCCATCACTTCACCCTCACCCTTCTGAACATGCAGGAGAACCTGTGGTCGACTTCAGTTGTCATTCAAGCTCAAGAGGTGTTTCGTGCGTCCGCTCTGGGCTACTGCACGAACATGGCGGCCCCCGCAGAGAGGACCCGCTCCTCATGTAAATATACATTTCTAGGCTAATCGGAACAACAATACACTTAGGTGATTATGAAAATGTCAGGATGTAGTTGTTTTGAGACATTTGTTCACTCAATAGAAGTGACAAAAACCACCAAAATCGTACACACTGCACCTTTAAGTCTTATCGCCTGCTGTTCCATGGAAATACTTAATTCTGAGGTGCTTCCCTCCTCTCTCCTCTGCACCTGCTTAACCCCAGACAACATTCTGGTTCACACACAACGAGTCCCATCCTCAGTCTCTACAGCGCCGCCACAAACCCGTGACACACTTCTTATCCGTCACAATGAAGCGGCCATGCTGCTGTAGTTCTTATGTAGGTCACCAGCCGATGCACTGAATCCGGTGTCGGACCAGATGTCGGTGGGTGTCGGAGAGACGTGGATTTGACCGTACAGCTCTGTGAACACTGGCGAGAGGCGAGTCACAACAACAAACCTTAGATCATGCCCGGGCCAGGAAGTGCTAATGACGGTCTTTGCCCATTAGCGTCAGGCGGCGGAGGGAGGGGACAAATGAGGAGGCGTCGCACGTATGAACTGTGGGTGGTGCGGGAGGAGAGCGAGGAATTATCGGCCCGCAGTTGACTGATACGTCGTGAGGGACGATAATTAGAGGGGGTGGAGGAAGGGGAGTGGGAGGAGGGGGTGGGGGGGTGATAAACACAGATGGAATTTACGTGAAGTGAAGCAGGGATCTAAGTGAAGACGCCACATGGATGACGACGTCGGGCTCACTGCTCTTACATAATGACCCACAGTCGCCCCCTGGGCCGACTGTGACAACATCGATTCCATCTCGTCCGCCATTTTCCTCTGCTCACGCAAAAAGAAAGAAAAACGAGGGCAGAGGAACGAGAGGAAAGGGAAGAGAGGAAGAGAGAGACTCGGGAGACGTGTTCACTGTTAAATGTAGACAACAGTGACCTCCGCGGGCCAGGTCACAGGCAAATGAAGGCCTGTCTCTCCTCTCCCTTTCCTTACTCTGTTGTTGTAACAGCTGACGGATGTTTTGTAGAACAGTATCCACACAGGGGCCAATTATAATGTATTGTATGTTTTGAGCGATGCCTCTGTTATTGTTTGTGATGCAGCTTTGAGCAAAGACTCTTCTCAGAGTATGTTTGGGAAATGATCCATTGGTGGAGCACAGGTGTGACGTCCAAGATCATCAAAATGTAAAAATCTTGAAAATTCACAATTTTCATCTTAATTAAGTCACTTGAAAACAATAACATCACGGACGCTAGATACAGCTGAACTCACTTACACAAAGTCTTTTATAGCAATGAGTTGGCCAAACAGATGACATCATCACCTAAGCATCTATTAAGGACTCTATTTACTTGTCCCTGTGTGAGGAATACAGTGACACCTAGATATGAAGTTACACATTACAGCTGATCAACACTCACCTCACCTCACCCTTCTGAGTATGTAGAACCAATGATAACCCATTCTCATTAAAACTCGAAGCGTGTTAAGTTTGTCCATTTTGGGCTACTGTAAAAACATAGAGGTCCAACATGGCCGCCTCTGTAGAGAGGACGTGCTGCTGGTGTAAATATAAGGAGTCACTCTAAGCTAATTAAGAGAAGACTATGTACATTTAAGTAATTATACTTAGTAACACAAACGTCATTAAATCATCCCATTTAACTATTATTGGAATGTTTTCTATACATTTCTTTTCATTTCAATGTAGCTATTTTAATGTATCTAATTTTCGGACAATTTGGAATTATGCTCAGTTTCAAGTTGCACCTGAATATCCACAACTTAACACTTCAGCTTAGACCGAGACCGACCTTTCTGGGCTACTGCAAAAACATGGCAGTGCAACATGGCCGCCTCCATAGACAGGGCCCACTCCTGAAGTAAACATGTTCTCCTTGGCTAATCAAGTCAATATTTGGCACATGTCATAATTGCACACTCTTTTTTTCCAGTCAAAACAGTTGAAACTATTTACACAAAAAAATCGTACACACTGCACCTTTAACCCTTTTTTAAAACCAAACTCACCCACTGACAGGAACAGCAGCAGAGTGTGCAGGTGAGCCACCATGTTGGGCCCCTGCTGCTTCACAGTGTCTCTCTGCTGTTTGCAGGAAGTTCTCCTCGGAATGAGGAAGAGGAGACTTCAGAACCACGGACAGCGCCTCTCCTCGGCGGATCAGCGCTGGTGTAACTATCCAACAATTAAAAAAAAAAGAAGAAGAAAAGAAATCAAGAGAACACCAAGACGTCAAACGTACGTCAAAGAGTTAAACTGGGCTTCTTCACGTCCTCCTCCTCTTCATCATCACCCAGCGACAGTCAAGTAAACTTCATTATTCCCTCTGCTCCGTGGAATAAACAAGTCCGTGACAGTGGGTGACACTTTCTCAATGAGATGCAACAGCCTCCTTCCTCCCACAGACGCTGTCATTCACGTCCAGCTCCACGCCGGAGGCGACACGAGGGTGGTGATGATGATGATGATGGTGATGGTGGTGATGAAGAGGAGGAACCTGTAGATTCACGCAGGAGACTGAGTCACTCTGTGGATCAGATGAGAAGCAGCAGAGGCACACTCCTCTTCCTCTTCCTCCTCTTCCTCAGTCCGTGACACCGCTGACTGTCTGAAGTCTCGTGTCCTCCATTAAAGCAGACTGATGATGACAGATCACCCAGCCGAGGATCCCTGCTCTTTGTTTTCCAGCAGTCGCAGCCGCGTAGCCGCCCCCAGTGCGCATGCGCCGCTCAGTCACTCCCTCTGACTCCACTCCACAGTGAGCGTGACCACGTTATTGTCATCGGGGGGGAGGCAGAGTGGGCCCAAGTCATCATCAGACACGCCTGTTTGCATTTCCTCTTCTCTCTGTGACCACAAGAGACAAACAAACACAACTCTGCGTCTATAACACTAATAAATATAAAGTCACTATTTGTGTAACATACTTTAATATGTTGTCTGTATCAAACTACACAAGTCTGATGGTGGCTTTCTATTTGATCAGACTTTCTTATGAACACAATCGGTCTCTTAATGAATAGTGAATAATAATAAAAAATAGTAAATATAATTACTTTGATATAATGGCCATAAATACAATTACTCTAGTTTCTACTATTCTCTACTTTTGTATACACTGATAAAAATGAGTTTTATTCTGTAATAATGATAAAAATGAATGAAATAGAAACAACATATTGGAAATAATGCCACCTGAGTCTTACACACTGAGCCTGTAAATATCAAGATCCATGAATGCTGTTTTTTAGTATTGGTCCCAATCATGTAAAAATGGAAATACATAGTTTTGGTGCACTGTAACACTGCTACAAAAACAAAACGACAAGACACATGAAGGCAGATGAGAACATTATCTCCTTGGCTACAAATCTATAATATTATTAAGTCTATGAAGACTGAGCACATGCATAAGCTCATCTATCACATCTGTGGCTTCCGGCAGCGATGGCGCAGATAAAAGAGAGAGAGAGCAGGACATGAGGCACTAATCTAATCTTGATCTCCCATCCTATGGAGTTCAGACTTAAAAGGCCCCGGCCTTTCTTTCAATATTCTGTCTACATTCAGCCACAGACTGTCGCATTCTACACGACTTGCCCCCGAGCAAACAACTGTCTCGCTTTTTACTTTTAATGACACTTTACTGTTGTTTCAAAATGAAAGACAAGACAAAAGACAAATACTTGAACGCAGCCAAGATCACCCACTGGTTCCTGCTTGAGAACTGAGGTGAACTAATGCTGTTCTCTGTGTTTACTCCCTATAGTTGATGCTGTTCCCTACAATGAACACGCAACACAATGGCTCAATCTACTGTACTTTTCTTCCTTTCCCTAAATCATTCTTTCAAACGTACAATATATCTATAAGTGAACAATAGTGTTCTTCAGAAGTGGAATATCCATTACCTGCTCTATTGTGAGTCCAAAACCCACAGAATGAGAAGTGAAGCCTATGAAGCATTTCCATAATGATGAAAATGGAAATACTAACCTCAGTTTGAACCGCTATGAGCATCAGTGTCATTAGCATTTTCATATACAGCGATACGAATGCTCAATTCATGCATACAAGGTCTGGTACAAACTACAGTTTTGGTCTCAATCAGTCACATTTGTTCCCATGACAACTGTAGGGTGGGGTGTGTGTGTGTGTGTGGGGGGGGGCGCTAACATGACTCATTTCCAATACTTTCTACGGCATCACTTGCTCCATTGATGTGTTAAAGGTGAAAACTAGAATCTCGACCTCAGTTTGCAACATCAGGAGCATGTGAGTCATCAGCGTGATCAGCGATAATGAGAAAAGCTGTTTCTGTGTCTCCACATGTCAGATTCCCCCGTCCTGATGGTTTCCAAGACAACCGGCAATAATCTCACAGTGACAATCGCAGCGTTTAATCTTACAGGCCTAATTTATCTGGAGCCTACGGTCAATGATCTCGCTATGGGAGAGGGTGCGTGTCAAGGAAATGTTAAAACACGATTTTCATGGACATTAAATAAGACAAAAAAAATGTGATGTTGAAGCTGTGAAATGCTGATAAGAGCTGGAAGAGGGAGAATCAACAAGTGCTTGCGGGGAACTACCGGTGCAGATATATTACAGGTAGGAAGACGAGCAGCAGGACCGACTCTGGTGCTGCTGTCGACATCATCACGGGGCGTTCTGAGGGGCAGGCTAAATATGGCAGGCCTGGTTCAACCATATCCTCTAGATAGGGAAACCATAGCAACAGCGGCGCCATGGTGATTTCACGAGGTCTGCTCAAGCCACAGCCCACAGAGTCGGAAAGCAGGCGGCACTGCATTTCTCACGGCTGCACAGCCAAGTATTGTCTTTTCACTCACTTTCCATGCAAGGAAAGACATTTGATGAATAAATAATGGAATTTAGGAATAAGGGCTTTCGCAACTATATGTGCACATATGATGAATGTGGCTCATTTGAAAGATAAGAACAAAATAAGGAGAACACGTCTCCTTTGGGGATTTGGAGTCAGTAATAGTTTACATGAGGCAAGTATAGTGCATTAAGTGACAGCATATAAATAAGTGCTTTAGAGGGTGTGTGTGTGTGTGTGTGTGTGTGTGTGTGTGTGTCGCAGGGGGTGGGGGGGCGTGTAAGCCCTTGAGGATGCACTACAAAGAGTAGATTTCAAGGGATTTGGAAGGATTTCAAGATTATAACATGATTACATCAGACATGCATGAATAAAACGGCGCGTTGGGGACTGAGATCTAAATCTCTGCTTCTGCTCCGCCGAGGGAAAATACTCATAAAATGCTGCAGTTTAAAAGCTAAGAGCAGGACGAGGCTCCTCATCCCATCAAATATTTACTATTGATGTCCATTACTGCTGCATGTGTGATCTGACCGTATCCCTGCATCTCGTAATCGTGTATCCTGATGCAGCGTGAAATGACTTGGGATTGTGAGCTACGCTAAGGTCCAAACGTAGAAATTAATTATTTGTAGATTTGCGCTAGATTAGATGTTTAGATGATTGTTGTGCAAAGATGAAACAAGGCAAGAAGCCACACAAGAATATGTCAAACATGAGATATCACACACACACACACATCTACTGTATGTTGCATATGACAACATAGACGCACACAAAGGCCCTGCTGCTATAAATAGCCCATGTGTTGATCTAAACAACTGGAGCAAAAATAATGCAGCACAAACACATGTTCTCTCACACACACACACACACACTCAACATGGTCATATGATGCCATGTCCCACTCTCTGTCACACACACACACACACACACACACACCAGATCAGTGGTATCCTGTGCACCTTATCAAGTAGATTAGCAGTAATCTCAGGGAGCTGTTGACACACACTTCTCTTACGCACAGACACACACACACACACACACACAGAGCTACAGGGCAGAGCCGCAATCATCCCAGCGACTTGGCACAGGGCTCAGAGTGAACTGTGATAGCAACGTGAAGACTTGTTCCATCTGACCTTATGATTTGGCTCACGCTCGTCCTGTAGTAATACTCACTTTCTATTATAAGACCCCCGGCCGCCGTGAGGCAGATAAACCGCAGAACCGGGCGCTGACGTCCCTTCTGGAGCCAATGGGATTCCAGGGTTCACAGCTGTGTTCAGTTTCCCTTGGTTGTAAAGGAAGGAGCTGAGGAGAAGTTAGAGACTGAGAGAGAGAGAGAGAGAGAGAGAGATGAGATTACAGGTTAGAGGAGCTACGTGTGAACCAGACAGGAAATAACTTGTCAGTGGATATGAATAATTCATGAAGACACAGGGGTCGTGACCTTTTACTCAAGTGGAAGGTTGTTTGCGCCGTACAGACGCAAAATCGTCACCATACATTCTGTCGACTGAAGTTTATCATCTTAATTTAGATCGTGAAAAAAAAAAAGAACAGCGGCAGAATTAGCTCCTGACTGAGAAACTGTGTGGAGGGGGATGACAGGCGGTGTCACGCCGCACGACTCCTAGCAGGAAATAATTTCTCATTATCACAGACAATTAAAAACAATCAGAGCATTAACTACAGTAAAGCAGACAGAATGAAACAGTGCATGCAGGTAACTGATATTCAAGAGCACAGGGCAGGAGGGAAAGCGTGAAACAGTCAGAGAACACATGGAACTGTATGCAGAGCCGGATCGAGCCATTTTGGTACCTTAGGCAAGATAATGGTTTGAGCCCCCCCCCCCCCAAACATTGATGGAAAACAGGCATATATCAGCCCTAAAAGGTTTAATCAATGATCAAACACACAAACACAGACTAAGATGAACATAAATAACAATAAAAAAAATGAGAATATAAATGAAGGAATATTATATTATTCATTCATTTATATCATCTTTTTTTTTTAAACTGTAGAAAGTGAATATCTACTATTATTCATTTCATTTTATCTATTGTTTTTTGCAGCTTCAGCCCCCTCCAGCAGGTGGCGCCCTAGGAGACCACGTGTATGGCCTGCGCCTGTATGTCTCTGGCATTGGTCCATATTCAGATCTGTACATGAGGGTCCGCATGTCATCAGTCTCCGTGAGTGCAGTCGCGATCCGCTCCCGTTTCCCCCGACTCGCGCAGATGCAGCTGATCTTGGCTCCGCCCCATCTCCCTCCTCCGCTGGTTGGGAACATGACTCTCCTCTCCACACTTAGCTCTGCCCTGTATGTTTTCCTGGCTCGGGCCCGCTGGAACACAGCCCAACTGCTGGCCATCAGCGGGACTGCAGCCATCAGAATGTTTCCTCTGTCCTGGCTCGCCGCCGCCGCCGCTGCCGTCGTATATTTGTTTACGGCCTCCTGCTCCATCTTTTGCCTCGCTGCCACAGCGCTGGTGCTGTCTGATCCGGCCTAACGTGAGCTGGAGCTCGTCGAGACGCTGTGATACATGGCGCCTCTTCAGTTCCAGCAGCATTGTTCCGTTACGACTCAGGCTTGGCTCGCCGCTTGTTGGTGAAGCCCTCTGAGAAAGGATACATCACAGACTATGTATTGTGCATGATGATGTGGCAGAAGGCTGAAATTAATTGAATCTGCATGGTCTCAATGTCCCTGTTGGGTGTTTGCAAATATGCAAATTCAGGCGTGCACATTTTGCATCCACACGCAGATTCAAGAAGCGTCTCGAAACATATAGGTTTGTTTGAACAGTTGTTTTAGCTATGACGTGGATGCAAAGTGTCCTTCACATGAATGAAATGCTCATGTGTGCGAAGGAAGTTATGATAAGCCGTCTCCTCATGTTAGAATGGATCACATACAAAACACTAACAGATCATTTCCAAGCCTCTTCACAAGATAATTACTGCACGGATTAATTCTTTGGATTGTGCGACGTGTGATATTTCGATTAATTACCGCAGAACGGTTCCCGGCACTCGTCTCCCTCTCCTCCTGCCATCTGCTCGTGTGAGCTCTCCTCTGGATCTGCATGCTGAGTTGCAGGAAAGACTCGTTCAAGCGGTCGATTTCCTCCTCCGCACAGGTTATCTGAGGGAGAGGAGACGCTGAGGTTGACACATGTCAAGCCTTGGAGGACAAGTGGCGGCCATGTTAATCTTCTTTGAACAGGACGGAGGACTCGTACCTGTGCCGGCGTCCCTTTTGGTGGCAAACCTGCGGAAATTAACAGTGAAGTGTGTTGGGTTTAGTGACATCTAGTGGTCAAGTATGCCTCACCTCTCACCTGCATTTCCCATCATGTAAGATAAACTATGACAGTGTTCAGCTATTAAACTCAAAAAGGTGCTGGCCTACTGTCAAGCCACCATCATTCCTGCGCAGGACTGTTTTCAGTGGTAGCTCCACCTAGTGTTAAAACTTAGAAGTACAATACAAGTTTTATATGTGGGCCGTATTCCATTATATTTTCAGAATTTGCTGCGAGCCAATAAAAAATGAATTATGGGCCACAGTTCGGACACTCCTGTTCTAGAGTGATGAAAACACCGATTTGAACATGATGGTGATAATATACAACAACAATACTTTTTATTCTTCCTATCTAAAATATTGAGGTACAATACAAATATTTATGTGCGCATATTGACCTCTTTAGAAGACAAGGGCAGTGAAAAATCAACAATCCCTCCCTGATATGGATCCTGTGAGCGGAGCAACCCGGCAAGACAACCCAGATCACAGTTGGATTCTTTCATTTCATTCGGCTGCGAGTGTTATTGTTGCGGAAAAGTGAAATAATGCGGGTTTCAGATGTGGATCAATGGCTTCACCATTGTGTCCTGAAAGCACTAATCTCATCCTCACAACGGAGCAGAGACTCCTGCAGGAAGCTGTGCAGATACGAGATCGATCAGGGGTCGAGTTACTGTGCTGCTTGCAGCCAGTTAGCAGACAGTTTTCATGGGGGGGGGGGGGGGGGGGGGGGGGGAGGGATTTTTTTTCCCCCCCCCGGGGGGGGGGGGGGGGGGGGGGGGGCAGACTGAGACTATTTCTCACCACCTCCTGGCTCCACCCCTGCCAGTTAGGATCCTTTGTGTATCTAGTACAAAGAACAATTACCATGAATTGTAGTGTGTTACTTTATGTGATCTAATCTGGAATAAACTTAGATTATTCACATTGTATCACTTCTCTCATCTCTTTGACGCTTTTTTTACAATAAGATTCTTTAGAAAGATTCTTTCTGTGTTAGTGGACTTTGCTAACTAGCAATAACTTACCCGCGTCTGTTTCCTTGGCTGAACTCTCTCTGAGGCTGGAGATGAGCTGCTCCAGTTTAAAATACTTATATTTCTCCAGTCTAAATCAGAGGAAAGAAGACATAAAACATGTTCAGTGGCATGCTTTTCCTTCGGGCTCATTCTGCTGCAGGACTCATGCTTCTCACGAACCTGCCGGCCAACAGCTGCTCAGTGAAATGTGCCTCAGCGGGAACTCTGACGTTGAGGAACTCTTTAACTAATGCACTATGCCGCTGCTCCCCACCCCTGAATTCAGTCTGAATAAAACAAAACAAAAACAAAAAGAGGAGGCGGGTGTGAGATTTATGCAACACCCCCCCCCCCCCCCCCCCCCCCCCCACCCCCGCGAC